>JASCZI010030488.1:36961-60691 GCA_036250425.1 Stylosanthes scabra | reverse complement strand
TATATATATATATATATATATATATATATATATATATATATATATATATATATATATATATATAATATATCTATATATCTATAAGATATATAAGATAGGGGTATATGTTAAGGAAATATGTAATAAGAAGATATATGTTACACGGTCGTGATATTGTTAAGGTATAGTTATATGAAGAAAAAATATACATGCAAAAAAGGCAATTGAGAATACTTTTTAAAAATAATAAAGTCTTGATAGTCAATAGAAAGCTGATATTATTTTTTCTTTTTTTCTCTTTCCATTTTTATCACTTATTATTTTTCTAATTATACGCATTGGCTCCTTATTGGTCCCTTAACATTGATTTCATAGCATTACTCTATAAAAATTAATGAGACAATTTTCATATTATTATATATGTAAACAGAAAAATCATGCATATAAATATTTATTTACATTAGATATAATTTAAATTTAAAATAAAATGAAATAGGAAGTGTAGGCAACAATGTTGGTGGTCCATAGTAGCCAATATCTTTTCTAGATCCCTTATGCTTTCCTTTTTCCAATTTCATCGTGTTTCTAATTAAAGTTATTGACTCTCTATTGACACTAATTAATATTGTAATTGTAATGAGTTTTAGGCATTTTGTATATATATGTTTATTATCATATTAACTCTATTCAAGAAATATGAATATATAATAATAATAATAATAATAATAAGATTGTTATGAATTTTATTTTTTCTTATATTATTTATTTACTACTATAATAATTTTGTTATATAAAATTTAATGGGTTGTACATCATATTAGAGTTTAAATATTTTACTTGGCTTTCATTTTTTTCTTGAGAAAAATACATTTATCTCTTTGGAGATGTATCAAAAAGACAATCTCGATTATGTTTTTAAGGTGTGCATTATCCTTATCTCTAAAAACTAAATAGCATATAATTTAGTATATGTAACTAAAATACTACATAATAATTATTATAATATTTCCTCTTGATTCTATAATGACATTTCCCCATGTTTATTATTATTATTATTATTATTATTATTATTATTATTATAATAATAATAATAAGTGATTTCGAGAAATATAAATATAAAGCTATATAATAATACAATTGTAATATTGTAATTAATTTTATTTTTCTTTTATTAATTTTCAAGTGATGTAATAATTTTATACGGTGAAAATAAAAAACATATTCAAAAACATATTGATGAAATTGAAATTAATGACTTTTTGTTGAAATTGGTTTGAGAAAATATGTATATTTTGGTTTTCCGCCTAAATTGTAAATTTGTGGCGTGTGTGGTGGTATTCGCTGGTGTAATTGCCAACATTAGAACAGAACTCTAATAACTCTACTCTATATATTCGCCTATAAATATAGATCATCAACAACAATCCTATCACAATCATGTGCCTTATTGAAATACAAATTTTAATTTTCTCTCTTATTATAAGCTTATCTCTTATTTTAATGGTTGTTCAAATTCAGTTGCTGAAGGATTTAGACGCTGCCGCGGAAAACCCCAACTGGAAGATAAAGGTTCGTGTTATTAAGATCTGGTCCATATCTCCTGCCGAGGATAAGTACCGGAAGCCAATGCTTGACATGGTTGTAATGGATGAGCTGGTAAGATAAGTATATTTTACTTTTCAATCGGTAAATACATATTGTTCGGTGAATTTATTTTCTTTTATTCGATTAAATACTTGAAGAGAATCATCTAACCATCAACACATGGTCATCGTATACAATGCTCCGTGAGGTATCCTCTCCGTAGGGTGTTTGAGGCGGATATCAGCGAGGGAAAGATCTATGTAATATCGAATTTCTCTGTAGCTGTGAATGATCTTAAGTACAAGCCTACAACTCATCCTCTTTGAATATACTTTAAGAGGGATACTCAGATCCGCTTGCAGGGTGACGTAAACTTCCCGGCACACATTTTTCACTTCGTTCCTAACGAGCTGATTCTGACCCATGCGAATCCTAATTCCCATCTTATTGGTAAATATCTTCTTGAGAGTTCCAATTTCACATTCATACGATGCCATCCCTGTTATTTTATGGTTACTATTTATTTATATTATAGAGTGTTGTTTCGTGTGTGTGATGAAACCCGTGTGGATTATATGCTTATTCTGATGGCAGATGTGATTGGTTTGCTCACTGCCAAAGGGGACATAGTTGAGTTCACCAAGAATGGTAAAAAGTCCATATATATGGTTGTTGAGCTAGATGATATGCAGTGAGTACATATTTTGGACTCTGTTTTTGTTATTGTGTAAGATTGCATTAAATTAAATTGCCTGTTTAGTTTCATTGATCCGACTATGTATGCATTCCTTACTTAGGGGTAAGGGGAAGATCTGTTGCACGCTTTGGGAAGAATTTGCCACGAAGTTGGTGAAGCACATGGAGGAGGAGCCTAGCACCGAGTACATCATCATTTTGCAATTTGCCAAGTTTAATCTGTACAAGGGTGGATGAAGGTGATGTTTGTTGGGGATGACATTTTCGCGATTTTGAGTGTTAAAGGTTCTAATATGGCACGGGTTGCCACGCCAGAGCCGCCGGTGAAGTTGCTCCTCTCACAATCACCGATTTCCGACGTGCTAAGCTCCCGCAAGCCTTCCTCACACTCTAACCAAGCACTCCATGAGAACGACAATGGTTTAATTGAGATGAATGGGATCCATGTCCCCGCCGTTACGGTGCGCAGCCAACCGGCGAAGGAATGCCACCCTCCAGTGACCCAAGTCGCACCTGATGCTGGAGTTGTGGCAAATCATGCCGTGTATATGACTCTCGCCGCAACAGCAACAAAAAATGATAGCTTTGATGGTATTGGATTTAACGGTAGTAGGGGAATGCCATCGGGTTCCAAAGCTTGCATTTTCTGCCCAGGTGCTCCTCAGTGTAAATTGGCTGCTCCCCACAAGCCTCCAACAAAACAGTCACAAAAGCAACATGGGAATTCAATTAAAGGCGCTCCCCTCCCTCCTTGGGACCTTAAGGCTGATCTGAGTCTATTTGTTACCTGCGAGAAGGAGATTGTTGGTTCTCAGAATGATAATAGTGCAATGGTAACCAATTTTTTCGCTTCCATATTTTTATAGGATGTGGCATTTTTAATTCACATGTTCACTTAGCTGAAGATGAATTTGTGTATCATGATTCATAGGTACTGCCTAGCTTTTTCTATAAGAAGGCATTTCCAACAATGCCAAAGTCGGTCCTAGCCATATCTGAACTAACCTTGCCTGCTCGGTTGGGTCTGCGATGGAACAAACACAGGAACTACCAAATGTTTGTGACAAAAGGGTGGAAGGATTTTGCAGCAGCTAACGGATTCACCGATGGTAAGTTGGTTAGGTTCTCTGTTCCGGTTGGTGACGAGAACATCATGTTTGTCTACCTTGCCAAGGCCTAGCCACTGTTGTTGGGATCCTTTGTTGTTTATTAGGAAGAAATTGATAGATTCATATCTGGTGCAAGTATCTAAATATATTTTGTGTTGGTGTTGGGTATGTAAGTCGTGTTTAGTGTGTTTGCTAGAACATGTTGGTAGTCAATGGTTTGAATTATCTTTCCAGTTCTAAGTGTAAGCGATTAGACGCCATAAACATATTTGGATTAAACTTATGTGTTTTTATTAACTTAAAATTGTGTATGTTCACATGCTCTAATTTAATCATCATTATCATTATATATTATATATCATGGTATTGTAGGCATCAAGGATCCAGATAAATTTCAGTTTACTTCATTCTATTAGGCCGCAATTCATTAATTATAATATTAGGCCATTACATTATCCATGAAGATGGGTTGTTGGTGCTTGATAATTTCAAAATATTTGATTAACAGTTTTTATTTACTTTTAGATTAGAAATATATTCTCATTGGGTTGGTGTTGCCATACTTTCATACATAGAAGTAATTCTATCATCCTTAAACATGCCAATCATGACGTAGAATATTAACAACAGTAAATTAAATAATTATCGGTTATAGGAAATTGTTTTGTGACTTAAATGTGAAGTTAGTGTATTCCCCATAATCTAATCGAGGTAATTATATCGGCAGTGGTTTGTTTTTTTTTCTTATCGGAATTTTTATGTGTAGTGCAACAAAAGTTTAAATATAAACTTTTTTTTTAAAAAAAAGAAATATTCCATTAAAAGGATAATAACTGCAATCACAATTAAACCGTTTCATTTGGGGAGTGATAATTCAACAACTCTTAAATATTAAAACGCATGTCAACATGGAAATTATTTATTGTCTTCAGACTATTTACGAGCCTAAACCATCAATAAATTACAAATGATCTTACCAAACCAGTCATATTTATAGTACTGGATTTTAGTATCCACTACTTATTATATTACAGAAATTCAAAGATAAATTAATATTTATGTACATCGAAAATGGTTATTAATTTTATGTAGAATAATTGGCATTTATTTTTCCAATTCTTATATCTAAATAATACTCATATAAATTTTGGAGGATACCTTAATCATTAGTATATGAGTTGCAGATAATAACTCATAAATTTTAGATGAGTACTTAATTATTGGCTCCCTAATGGGCTCCCTATCGTTAATTCCGTAGAATTGTTCATTTTAAAATATTATATCCTAAGTTCAAATGAACGAAATAATTTTTAATTATAGAAAAATGTTAGGGAGCCAATATATTATTACCAAAAGAGAGCCAAACGTGTTTAATTCATATAAATTTTGGATGATAACTTAATGTTATATGTATGAAATATGAATGATAACTCATATAAATTTTGGATGATAATTTAGTTATTGGCTCGTTAGTTCTTAATTATAACATAACGTATATATTTATTATTTGTGTAATATATTATATTTCCTTTCTTATATGTCATCAATAAACATGAAATATTTAAAAAAATAAATTATTTACATATTTTTCTAATAAGTTAAAATATCTACTAACGTGTGATAAAAAATTATTTTAAAAATAAATTTCTCTATAATAGCATTAATTTGTTTATATAATTATTACTACTATATATATATATATTCAAACGTTTAGTGTAAAAATCTATAGTAACATAAATGCGAGTTAAAAAAAGCACATCTTATTAAAATGAAAAATGATTGGGAGCAGGGACGAACCTAGAGGGGCGAGCATAGGCCTCGGTCACCCCAATATTTTGAACATCAATTAATAAAGAGGTTTTATTTTTTTATTTTGTATTTGAAAAATAATATTACACTAAATATTAAATTGTTAAATATATTAATTTTTAACTTTGTGTAAGTACAAGTCTAACTCAAATATTATTTATCTCTAATAATTATAAGAGAAGTAATAATCTCCAAAAAAATTTTAGCTTAAATATTATCTATATCCAATAATTACAAAATGGTAAAGAATAATATCTAAATGAAAAAGAACTTAGCGTAAAATGACTGCCAAATCATTTTTCAATTAGATAAAATCTTCAAAATTTTAGATTTTATAATATAAAACGTTGTCATATACTAATTAATTCTAAAAAATTTCATCAATAAAAAATATATACATAGTTTTTGTAATAATTTAAAACATATTTTTATTATTATATTTTTTTAGTATACTTTAAATTACATAAGCTAAGTTATTTATAAATTTTCCTTTATATCATATATTTTCGGCCCCTCTAGAGTAATGTTTCTAGATCCGTCCCTGATTGGGAGGCCTAAAACTTAAGCCTAATTATAAGCCTAATTCAACTTAGAGAAACTTTTACATATTTTACATTTTTAAAAACATTTATGATTAAATTTTTTACCTTTTTAAGTATTAGGCCTATAATTAGACTTAAGTTTTATGTTTCTCTATCACAACTCAAAAAAATACACCATCTGATGAGTTAGCAACCCATGTGACGCTTAATGCTTATTAATATGATATGATTACTCCACGCTAACCAAAGCACACAAGCCTTAAGAAAGAAGCAACCATGCCAAGTGACATTTGATTTCATGTTTTTTCAAAAATCAAATATTCATTTTATGTGGGATTTGCCACGAAAATAGTTTCTTACTAAATTCTTATTTTAGAGGTATCCTCTTCAGAGCATTTAATGCTCTTGGAATAACTAATGGTAAAATGTACCCACGTAATCTAACTTTTTTTTGTTATATTTCATTTAAACATTGATTTTTAAATATCGATATAATTTAGTGTCATGATGAGTCTATTTTTTTAATATTTATTAATTATTTAATAACATGTTATTCACATATTGGGTTTCTTCACTTAACATGAGTGTTGGCACAGTTCCACACAATACCCCTTCTCATCCGTTTATATAAACTCAATATAAACTCAATGGGTGTACACCTCCATAAAGAACTCATCCTAATAAATGCAATGAGGATGGAGAAAAAATATACAAGTCCAAGTATTCTCTTTTGAGCCTATTAAATTCGAAGACGAAGGAAGCATTCATATCCTAAGGTAATTTACTGTTTTTGAAGAATGTGTCATGCATATAGAGAGAAAGTACTTTCCTTTATTGGTGTTATTCTTCAAATCTATGCATTCTCATTTATTCTTTCGGTACCAGGAATCTTTAAACTATGTTGGTAAAGAATGTGTGTGGTGTAGCATAATATAATCAAATAAATAGCTCATTCTTTTGCTGCTGCATCAGGTTTATCCGTGAAGAAGCATATCTTTTTGTGATGGATCTCAACATCAACCCTGATGAGCAGCGCCAGCAGCATGAACTGGATGAAAGGATCTTTTACCTCACGGTTGACCCTTATGAGGTACGATATGCAAATAATAAGTTATTATTTTTTCACCACACTCATGTACCACTCCATGAATAAATACTTGCATCGTGGCATAGTCTGTTAGGGTATAAAAGTTGAATATCATTCATGAAACCTATTTTTATTTTAGGAAAACCATGAGTTCCCGAGAGTATTTTATCGGAAGTTTATGCGCACACTACGTGACCGGATAATGATCATAGATGATCGGAAAAATGAAGTTGAGCTCAAGTTACAAAGAAGTCTTGGTTCAGCTCATATAGTTGCTGGTGTGGATAACTTGCTTCTATCTACCAAATTCCTGAAGGTGGATATCTTAAGCTGAAGTATCTAAATGGAATCAATTTAAGCTGCTGAGGGTCAGGGATGACACCTTGAAAAAGAAGCAGGTGGTGCACAAAAATCTGAAGATGTATTGCGTGGTAATCCGAATCTGAAGGAAAATTTTGAGACAAGTTCCACCAACAAACCTAATGTGCAATGTAGAAAACGTCGTAGACAGGACAATGAAGCTGAAAGCCCTCTCAGAACTCTTCCAGGTCAGATGGCACCGCCACAAGAGCACCTTCCCATAGGTGTTTGTGTAGCGCCAACGAAGCGTAGTGCTCGCCGTAAGTCTTCACAATCCTCTGTTGGTAACCCCACCAGCAACCATGTACTTGGTTCTTTTTTGGCTTTGCATTCACAGATCTCTAAAATGAATCCACAACAAATTTGGCTTCCTTCGACTCCCTATGCCATGGATGGTACCTGGTTTGCCCCCATTAAATTTCATGATTTCTTCAAAGGTTCTAGCAATCCGGAGTTAATCTCAGTGCCAAATCAGCAAGCTTATGGATTAAATTTCAAGCCAATACTTTTTATGACTTCCTTCCTTCCAAGGAGAACGAACCCCCACGCATTTATACCTTTTTCTGTTTCCTTTCGGAGGATGAGATCGGTGCTGAAGATTTGGTAAGCCTATTGCTTTAAACATCTATATTTTTTGGTATATTTGAAATGGAACATAAATTTCTCTTCATTTATTTTGTTTGGGCGAGTAATTTCATTTTCATAGATATATGTATATATATATTTATACATACTGAGGCTGACAATTTTTTTCTTGGAATTTATAAGGCTTTACCCCCTATCTTTGTGAGAAAGGCATTTCCCTCTCAGATGGGTGACCTTCGTGTCCTAACAATGGATGGGTGTGATTACGACATGTAGCTTATAAATAAGTCTAAGCATACCGAACTGTGTGAAGTTTACCTGGGTGGTGGATGGAGGGATTTTGTGGTTGATCACAAATTTAGCTCTGGTGATGGCATCAAGTTCTTTGTCTCTGCTGCACATGAGGGTGTTATGTTAGCTGAAATGTTGAAGTAGTGTTATTATGCAGTATATTTTAGTATAGTCTATCTTAATATATGCAAGTATATGATATTTAGATTTTAGGAGTAAGAACACCGTCGAAAGAAAGATGATTAGCTGCCTTTATGCATGGCAGGCATGTTTTGGATGAATGTAATGTGGTTCCTAATATGATGCAACTATGACTTATTTTGTAGTTTGGATATCCCTGGATTAAATCTAATATATATATATATATATATATATATATATATATATACACACAATTATCCTAATGCTCCTATAGTTGGATCTATATAATTGCATTGTATTATCACATTTTGTCATCATCCATTGATGAAATTTCTAGGCTAATATGAATCATCATATTCTTTGGGTTTCAATGTTCAGCCATGACTGTTCTAATTGAGAAAATTTCTCCAATAAACAGAAGGAATCACATGCCTAACCTCATCATGTGCAGTGCATAATCAAGGAATTTAGCATTTGTATGCATTAAATTTATGCCCATCATTTTCCCAAGTTCTTTGAGAAGGGAACCATATATGAGAATAGGATTAGGATGCTTTAGCCATGGCATAGTTCTTAATTAATCATATCTAAGCACCAAGCTCCCTTGGTGGGTAGAAGTTACATCAAAGTAGAAATACCTTGCAATTCAGCTCCTTATTTGTATGTGCTAATTGCCATGAGTATAAGGTGGTTTATAAAGAATTCTAGCCGCCATTGCTGATGGGATGGAAAATTGTTTATATTATATCTTGACACGGCCGATTGATTAGTTCATTTTGCACACAATTGGAGAACCAATGAGTGTGTGGCATGGGAGTCAACGTATAGCACCGAGTGATTACATTCCGTTCTAGCTGAACAAATTTTAAAGTTCCCTCCGTGTGCTAATGAATTTCAAAAAAAAATTGTTAAAACATGATTCCCTTTAATTGGTTAGGCCTGCTCTAAACAACCCAATTTGGCGCATTTCATTTTGTTTTGGCCTAACTCAATTGGAACTTCCCTCCAAATTTTGTTTTGTCTTTATTTAGTCTTTCACTTATACTTTAAGTCCGGCGAATTGCAGTGAGCATCCCTCTTATTAGTTGAGTTAAGCTACAAGCATTCATTTTAGTAATAATAATTGCTCCTACATAATTTATCCACACTCTAATTCCCATGGACTATTATAACCACCATCTAATCCCAAAACTTGCTAGAGCTAGAAGAAAGAGAATAATGATGAATAAGAAGATGATGCAGTTAGTGAGGCCCGACAATTATCAGGTTCTTTAGCATCAAGTAATTAAACTACTCTAACATTTTCCATTTGCAAATTTTACATCTACATAGAATCCTGATCCATTATAAGATTATCTATTAACTGAACTAGGTATCGACCAATCCACAATGTTGTCGTTGAAGAGACATTCCTCTTACACTTCACAACATTCCGGATTGAAAACAAGGAGAACAGAACTTATGCCTCTAACTCAGCGATCCTCATCCAATACGGCCTCTGTTTTAAATCCCCTTCGTGGCCAACATGCCCTATTAAGCCAGTCCCAAAGTCTTACAATTGAATCAAATACACGGGTTCCTTTGGGGGACATCACAAACAGTGAGAAACTCCAAATAATATTAATATTATCTGTTGTTACTTATTTTTTATTCTCAATCCTGACAATCGCACACGCTTTCATTGTTTTTAATTTCGTCCATTCATCATACATACAGGCTAAAACCATACAATCCTTTGTTTTTATCCTTTTGTTTTTAATAATAAAATTCAAAATTTTAATTCCAAATTTGCCTCTTAATTCTCTGTTCTGATCTGATATATCTTCTTCAATTTTTCTGTTACCCTCTTTCAAATCTGGATCAAAATTCTAAATTTTTATTTTTTCAAGCAACTTTCATCTTATTTCTCTCTTGCTCTCCTCTCACGCCATGAATTGCAAATCTTGAGATCTCATATTCTCATGGCGGTTCTTCGATGGATTATGCAATAGGTCATACATTTTAATCAGCAAATTTTCTCTTCTTCTATTCCAACTTGATTAATATGCTCTGTGTTTGCATCCTTTCTTTTGTTTATGTTGCACACAGGTTTTGATTTGTCCAGTTTGCTTTCTTTGAAGAGAGATTCCTCACAAATTGAGCAGAGGTCACAAAGTACTCTTACTACCAACCTGTCCCCCGATTCTAACCACATCCCATCGTGTTCGAGTGTAGATTTTGTTCATACAAGTGGATCTCATAAGCAATCATATATGACCAAATCTCCTTGGGTGGCACTGAGTGACATTACAAATAGTGAGTACCTCACTTCATCACAATTGGACTTGCAATTGTCTATGTTGTTTATGCTATTGTTGATTACTTTGTACATTCTTTGTTACTTTGATATTTTATGAATATATGTTATCGTGGTCATCATTCATCCACCAACAGCTCTAAATGCCAGAAGTTTAAGCAATAGTTGCTCCGGTGCCATGAGTAATCATGATCAGAGCCTTCCCACTAGGAAGGTCTTTCCCAGATCTGATTATTCTATAAAAGGCAACCATGTTCAGGAGAATAATGGATGTTCTGAGTGTATCCCAAGGAAACGATTAGCAGGGAACCCACCAACTTAGCAACTTCAAACGCTGAAGATAACATGGATTCTTCCGACAATAGCTCTTTCACCGGTGACATCGGCAACGAATACGAAGGTCAGAACGTTGTATTATTTTAGTCGATTTATTGGCACTACCGGTTTCTTCCTATGTTATTGACATTGATATGCACTTCGTGGTTTTGGATTCATTAGTTCCTGACGCTTTTGACGATATTGGAATTGAGAGCGATTTTGTGCAAGTGGAAACCCGTGGTGACGACTTTGACGGTAATTATATTATTTCTTATCATACAACTGATCTTAATCACCTATGAGTTAAACGAAAAAGGTGGTTGAATGGCTTATTTTGGATATTGCCGCGGGGAATTTTGATACTGATACACACGACAATGTCAACGGTGTAGCCATCGACGAGGAAGGTAGGTGACTCTGTATTCATGTTAATATATATATATATATATATTGATAAAATATTATGAGATTGTCGTTATTTTTGAATTAGTTTCTTATATATTCTTTTTTTTGTCAAAATTAGTTTCATATATATTCGTTCGATCTTCAATTTTTTTTTTGGGTCAATAATATAGTATTGTTTGAGTTATTTTATTTCTTGACCGGCTTTTTGCATTTTGTGAAAGGCTATTCTTGCAGTATGGTGTGTGGAATATGTTATTAATATTATTATTTTTTTGTTGGTAATTTATTTTATTGGAATCTATCTCAGAAAAGCATTGGGTTGAATTAGTATTCTCTATCAGGCAGTTTCTTATATACTCTATGGGGCTTTCTAATAATGGCCATTAATATCAAATAGATTTATCCATTTGAGACATTTGCCCTGTTGGGCCGGATAGCCCTCAAGGTTGTATATAATCTGTTGTGTGTCAATGATCCAAAAATAATAAAATAGGATGTCTTCTAATACCAAAATAAAATTATAATGTTATGTGTTTTTACCACAAAAATATTAAATTATTTTTATATAATCCTCCAACACCAAGTTTAAAGAGCCAGTTTCCCCAAGTCCAAAAAAAGGAGCCAATTTTCCAGCCACGCGTATTTCGCATTCTTTTTATTTTCTTATTTCTTTCTTTTTTTTAACAAGGTCATAACAATCATCAATATATATATATACACAAATCAGTTATTGAATTTAAAAATACTATTTTTCATTTCATAAATTTAATTAATAATATGCATAAATTAAGACAAGATTCACTCATTTTATATTTGATTAGTCTAATACCATAAAATTATTTATTTTGGCGACTTTTATTTAATTAAGATAAATTAATTAATCTGTTTACGCATATACAATGTACAGTGGAATTATTACAAACTGATATAAAAGTATGTTAACTTCGATAGTTTTTATTGTATTTATTTTGAAGAAAAATACAAAATATAGATATTATGTTTTGTAGAATCTAAAAATTTATTTAGGTGAAGGTGTTTAGACCACTAATTCACATAGAGCCTTTCATGTCAGTGGTATAATAAATTGGTTCCAATACTTTTCATAATTGACAAAAATAAAATAAAATCATGTTAATTTGAAATATTAAAAGGAATGCTAGGCAATATTTTTGTCTCAAATTTTGTACGCTCAACTTTAATATTTAAATTTATCAATTTAAGTATTTTTTATGCTCTATTATCATCGTAAATTATAACTTCAATTAGTTAATAAGATATAGTGAACTGATTTTGTGTTGGATGATTTTGTAATTGTTAAAGCAAGATAATTCGTAGAATACAAAAATTGTTACAATTAACCTAATTAAAATTCTTTTGTTATTGGAAATGTTAGATATAATTTATTTCCTACTAAAATTCTTTTATTTGGTGCTTTATAATTTTTATATGTTCCGAGGAAAGTTTTTCCCCTAAATATATATAATAATTTATTTATTTGACTATGCATGTACGTAGCCACTTGGGATGCTGGTGATCCTACTTATTATTGCACATTATGCAGCGCATGCATGTGGGGAGAGGAGCGGTTGTCAAGAAGTAATAATAATATTATTCCTCATTTTGGTCTCTGTTGTATGGATGGAAAAGTAGAATTGCCAATTTTAAAGATGCCCCCGGAGCCTTTACGCAAATTACACCAATCTGACACTGATGGTAGCAAATACTTTTTGAAGAATATACGTTCATTTAGTTCAATGTTTGCATTTACATCAATGGCCGGAAAGATAAACTACAACATAAATAATGGTACTGCTCCGCCAACATTTTTGCTAAGTGGACAGAATTATCATTCCATTGGTAGTCTCCTTCCGCCAAAAGATGAAAATCCCAAGTTTGCACAACTATACATATATGACACAGATAATGAGATAAACAATAGAATAAATGCAGTAAGGTAACATGCAAATATATTTTCAGTTGTTCATGTCTTTTGTTAGCATAGTCGTCTGATACACGTATGTGGCATTTATTATGGAATACTCAATTATTTTGAACATGCAGGAGCTCGAAATCCAACAATTTGCTTGAGAATGAGATTGTTTTTGTTTTGAAGGACATGCTTGACAAACATAATCCTCTTGCAAAGTCATTTCGTTCTGCAAGAGACAAGTTTAAGAATTCAGATACTCATGATATCAAGTTGAAACTCATCAGAAAAAGAGAAAAGGATGGTCATGGGTACAACCTCCCAACAGTTTCAGAGGTAGCGGCTATTATCGTCGGGGATGTAGACGAGAATCTATTGGAGAGAGACATAATAATAGAGATAAGTACAAGACTTCTACAGCGTATAGATGTGTTGCATCCGTTGTACTTGGCACTTCAATATCCATTGATCTTTCCTTATGGTGAAGATGGTTATAGACCCGGTATTGAGACATCCGTCTGTTATGATCCGGATCGAACCAGGAAAAGAAAGACAATAAGCATGCGAGAGTTCTTTTCATTTCGGCTACATATGAGGAAGAATGAATC
The DNA here is from genome assembly GCA_036250425.1 of Stylosanthes scabra. Taxonomy (NCBI): domain Eukaryota; kingdom Viridiplantae; phylum Streptophyta; class Magnoliopsida; order Fabales; family Fabaceae; genus Stylosanthes; species Stylosanthes scabra. The sequence continues at coordinate 46,954 of JASCZI010030488.1, read as the reverse complement.
CCAATTACTTCGTCGTTCTCGAAGGTTGTTCCAGCAATTATTAGTGGATGCATATACTATGGTGGAGGCCGAAAGATTAAATTACCTAAGATTCAATCAACCCAAACTGAGGGTAGAAAAGTACAAATCTCTCCATGAATCATTCGTACGAGGTGAAGTAGATGCCATATCTACGGGACAACGTATAGTTCTTCCAAGTAGCTTCACTGGCGGGCCAAGATACATGTTGAATAATTGTAAGGATGCGTTCGCAATATGCAAGCATTTTGGTTATCTGAGTTTCTTCATTACCATGACATGTAACCCAGAATGGGACGAGATTCGTCGGCTGCTGCATGATTCGGGCTTGCATGCTGAAGATCGTCCAGATATTGTCTCAACGATATTTAAGATTAAACTTGGTAAGTTGATAAGAGATTTCAAAGAAGGACGTTTCTTCGGAAAGATTGTTGCATGTAAGTATGTTTTTGGTTGTTTGTCGCCATTTGATTCTTATTTGAGGTTGAAAATATGCTTCTGAAGTTACATATCTAAAAGAGGATAGTTGATATTGCAGATGTATGCACCATTGAATTTCAAAAGCGGGGTCTTCCACATGCTCATATACTCATATTCTCGGACCACAATTCAAAGCCCAGGAGTCCATCGGACATTGATCGAGTAATATCTGCAGAGATACCAGACCGAGTTACAAGGCCAAAGTTGTACGCCGCTGTTGAAAAGTTCATGGTTCATGGTCCATGCAGTCGACATAATAAACAAAGCCCATGTATGGTGGATGGTCGTTGTTCAAAATATTATCCCAAGCAATTTCGGAATAGAACTATTGTTGACAAAGCTGGATTTCCAAAGTATTGGAGATTGGACAACGGTAGAACAATTAAGAAGAAGAACGCAACGCTGGACAATTCATATATTGTTTGGTACAACCCTGAATTATTGTTAAGGTATGGTTGTCACATCAACGTCGAGCATACTTGCCAGACATCCGCAATTAAGTACTTATTCAAGTATGTGCACAAGGGAAATGATAGAGTAACAACTTCTTTCTTCCAGACATCAGATTCTGAAGGTGCGGTAAAGGTTGTTGATGAGATACGGAATTACTATGATTGTAGGTACATATCTTCTTGCGAGGCTGCATGGAGACTTTTTGGCTACGACATACAAGTTAAAGAACCCGCAGTTATACGTTTGCCTTTTCATCTCCCTGACGAACATCCTGTGATATTTAGAGATCATGATACTATTGAACAGGTGATCGAACGTGCCGATGGAAACCTTTCTAAATTGTTGGCTTGGATGGCTGGTAATATACTGTACCCATTTGGTCGGACATTGACATACATAGAGTATCCAGCAAAATTTGTTTGGAAAGAAGATATCTTTATGTGGGTTCCTCGCAAACAAGGATTTTCCATAGGGCGATTAAAACATGTGCCTAGATTTAATGGTGAGGATTATTATTTGAGGTCGTTGCTCAATTTCCAGCAAGGTTGTACCTCATTCAACGAGTTGCGTACAGTGGGTGGTGTGCTACATCATACATTTAAAGAAGCATGCTGTGCTCTTGGATTACTCAAGGATGATAAAGAATTTATTGATGCTATCTTGGAGGCAAGTAACTACTTTTCTGGAAAGTACGTCCGCCATGTATTTGTCATGCTACTAATCTCGAACAATATTTCTCGACCAGAGCACGTTTGGAATACATGTTACAAACAATTATCAGAAGATATCCTTTATCTACATCGAAGATTGCATTACAATGAGGGTATGCTTAGTTTTTGTGTTTTTCAATGGCAGTTAGCTTTTTTTAAACAATATAATAAAAGTTTGATTTCCTGTTCACGGTGCAGAGCTTCAACTATCCAATGATCAAATATTTAATCTGACCTTAGTAAGCATCGATGACAAGCTTTTAGCCAATGGGAGGTCTCTGAAGTGCTTTCCTGACATGCCTTATCCATCCCACGGAGTCGTTGATGGATTAGATGATCGCATTATGATGGAAGAGTTGAACTTTGATATACATGAGCTTGAAGTTGAGCTTTCTTCAGCACTCCAGACAATGAATGAAGAACAACGTGATGCATTTAATAAAATCATGAATTCAGTTCAACAAGATCTTGGCGGTTTTTTCTTTGTATATGGATATGGGGGTACCGGTAAAACATTCTTATGGAGAACCTTATTGGCAGCCATAAGGAGCAAGGGTGAAATTGTTCTTAACGTTGCGTCAAGTGGGATTGCTTCGTTATTACTCCCTAATGGTCGCACTGCTCATTCCAGATTTAAGATTCCTCTAAACATTAATGAGGATTCTGTATGTTCAATAAAGCAAGGTTCTCCATTGGCAAAATTAGTGTCCCGGGCAAAGTTGATTATCTGGGATGAGGCACCCATGTTGAACAAATTCTGTTATGAAGCTCTTAACAAATCATTGAAGGATATTCTCAGATTTGATGCCAGTTATAAACCATTGCTTCCATTCGGAGGTAAGGTTGTTGTATTGGGTGGTGATTTTAGACAGATATTACCAGTCATACCAAAGGGTTCAAGGCAAGACATTGTGCAGGCCACACTTAATTCCTCATATCTGTGGGAATGTTGCACCCTTATAAGGTTAACAAAGAACATGCGATTAACAATTGGTGCTAATGGCTCAGATACCTCTGAACTTACCGCTTTTGCAGACTGGCTTTTAAAGATACGAGATGGTTTGATAGGTGATTCCATCGATGGTGAATCAGAGGTTTTCATTCCAGAGGACCTACTCATACATGACTGTGGTGATGGTTTTGAAAAACTGATCAAGTTTGTGTACCCAGATATTTTGTCAAACATATTGGTGCAGTCTTTTTTCAAGGAACGGACTATTCTTGCCCCTACATTGGATGTTGTGAATGAGGTAAATAATCATATAATGCAACTTATTCCAGGTGATCAAAAGGCATACCTTAGCGCCGATTCTTTGTGCATTGAGGAAGGAAACATGGAATCCGAATTGGACATGATTACTCCGGATATGCTGAATGCAATAAATTGTTCAGGGTTACCACCGCATGAATTGTTATTGAAGGAGGGTGTGCCTGTAATGCTATTAAGGAATATTGACCAATCCAGTGGCCTCTGCAATGGTACAAGGTTACAAGTTCGTAGGTTGGGCTCTCATATAATTGAATGCTTGGTTCTTACAGGCCGTTGTGTTGGTGATATTGTGCTAATACCACGCATGGATATGGTCCCTAATAATGACACTCTCCCATTTAAATTTCAACGTAGGCAATTTCCTATGATGGTTACTTTTGCTATGACCATAAATAAATCTTAGGGACAAACACTCAACACTGTAGGATTATATCTGCCGAAACCTGTCTTTACTCATGGTCAATTATACGTTGCATTCTCAAGAGTTACGTCAAGGCAAGGTTTGAGAGTACTAATCACAAATGCAAATTCAAACAAGAATTTAGCCACAATGAATGTAGTATACTGTGAGGTTTTCAAAAACTTAGGCAACTAGATGTTTATTTGTCATGTATTTACCTCCGTTAGTGTTACTCATTCATTTGACTTATTCCAATTCTGTCAGCTACTTTGTGTTGATTAGTTTCATTAATTGTGATATATTTGTTTGTGTTCTATTCCTAATTATTATGACATTTTAGGGGTGCACAGGGTAGTGAAAACTTGATTTTTTAAGCATACTCATGCCCGTGCGAAGCACGGGTTGCTTCACTAGTTCTTTTCCTATTTGTACACCATTTTAAATTTAGATTTCGGAATAAAAAATAAAAAAATGATACTTGTCATTCAAATAAACTCACCATTTGTTAAGTATTGAAATTCAACATTTGTTAAGAAATGAGCCTTCATCCCTATACTTTTTATATTTTAATAGGAAGAATGAATAAACATACACATAATTTTTCACATGGAGAACAAAAATATACATTATTTATTTAATGCGTCAAATATACACACAAGTGATGTCTTTCATTAGACATATTTATCCATCTGTCAGCGCTAATCTCAGGATGAATAACATGTATTTTTATCCTCCAAAGAATAAGGAAGAGTATTTTTCATGTGCACATTTGACTTGTTAAATAAATAGCGTGTACTTTGGTCATCGACATTAAAAATGTGTACTTTTATCCCTTCTTGGTATTTTACTCTCTTTATTTGATTTTAGTAAGGCTGATTAGACCGGGTCTAATACCGGAGTCCGGTCCATTTTATGAGCCTTCGTTGACGTTGACATAATCACTAAATTCAAATTCTGGAATTTCCGCGCTTCACTCTCAGATTGGTGATTGGTTTCCCTGTTCCGACCGTACACACTCGCAAGCATGGCATTTCTCTCCCACTCTCCAAATTCAAACGCAATTGCCACATTTCATAACTGCCTCACCTTCGCCACCACCACCTCCACCGACGATCCTCTCTTACCATTCCTCTGGTATCGCTACTTCTTCCTTTCACAAACTTGTCCCCCAAAAAAAAAAATCTCATAAGCTTGATAAAATTCTCGTCGTTTTGTGTAATTTCAGGAATGTCAAGAAAGCTCTAGAAGGTACCGGCAGTTCCAACCAGAACCTGATTAACTTGCTAGAAGATTGCATTCGAAGCTTCAAGGATAGCGAACAGTACCGAAACGACGTCAGATTTCTCAAGATTTGGCTCCTCTATGTAATTGACTCTTTCTATCGCATGTTTGAAATCTCTTGGTTAAGGCTTTTTGATGAATTGATTTTTTTGTTAATTGAATTGTGATTTTCCATGGATGCTATAGTAGCTATGAAAACCTAGCTACATGAGTGAGTGTGCAACAGAATATGGTTAGATTGCTTGAATAGTATGCTAGCTAAGCGTTCCTGCAGTTGTAATATCAAATGTTAAAACGAATATGATTTTGGGTGAGGTGAACGGTCTTAAGTAAGGGGATCTGGGTTAGAGGATTGGGTCAAGGGGGACTAGTCTGTAATCTTTAAAGAGAAGATGTGATACCTTCTGTTGGTTGGAAGTAAAAGAAAAGAATGAAAATTTTAAATATGATACATTGATACCAATTAGGAAAGTTGATGTTGCACCAATCATGTAATAGTGGGAATTTGCTTACATATTTTGTAGATTAATAAAAAAAAGACGGAAAACAAAAGAAACCATATGCAAAATTATCAAGAAAATATTAGATTTTAATCTTCTTCGTTGTTGCCTTGTTGGAGTTTTTTACAATAGGATATATAGAAATTTTTTGATCCATGCTTAGCAGAACCCAGTGTAGTTGCAGTAAATCTGTAAGTTTTCTTTTTGGAGATTGAGTTTGTAATGGTGCTGTTTTGAGGCACTTTTCGATGAACAGCTCAACTCAACATAATTCCGTTGGTTTGTTTTTGCAGATGGGTGTTAGTTCAGATTTTGAAAGTGTTTTCAAGGAAATGCTGAACTGTAATGTGTGTACCAAAAATGCTTCACTCTATGTTTGGTCTGCAAGTTTCTTTGAATTGAAAGGGATGCTCCGTCATGCCCTCACAATCTATAACCTTGGCATCTCCAGGTCAGTGCTGCGTTAAGTCGAATTTTCAATACTTGCCTGTCTTGATATTTCAAGTTGGAGTGGAGTGACCGGAATTTTAGTTATTTTTGGCTCAATGTTCAATAGAAACGCAGAGCCAATTGAGTGGTTGAAGAAGGCACATGCATTATGTCACCAGAGAATATCTGAAGCCTGGAGGGCTGCTAAAAGCCAGAAGGTATGCCTATTCGTAAAGTTGTTAGTCCTTTATAGAGTTTAAGCAAACTGAGCCAAAACAAAAACAGTAGGAAAGGAAAGATAAATAAAAATATATAAATCACCAACTTCCTTAATTCCTTATACTATTTTATTGATTAGGCTTTGTGCTTTGTGCTTGTTGGTTACTTGGTCATTATTATTTCTCAATTAGCTAAAGGTTTGTTCTAGTAGAGGAATCAAACTCTGCCTTTGCAACATACATTTATTTATTTATTTCTCACATTCAAATATTTCCTCAATATTGTGTCTCTTGAATTGAGATTTACTAACACAGACTGCATTCATTTTATTTTTTAATTTCAGATTGATCATAACGGATCCACAGAGTTGGGAAACACTGGCATTAATCCATGGGATTCCTCCATTATGGATGACCTGATGAAGAAGATAAATCTGATCATTAAAAAATTTCATGTGAGATATTTATATGCTTTTACATGTTTTGATTTATTGCATCTGACAAGGATTCAGGTGCTTTATGCTTGTGTAAATGTATTTCAGGGGTATCATTTGAGCACTAAATCTTATACAGGGAGAGTGGCCTTATCTACTTTGAAGAATGCATCAAGGAACAAAGTTATAGAGATAGGTAATATTCATATCCTAACTCTTGTCTATACCATAGGGATATAGTTGTCTGACAGCTCCTACCTTTATGATCAATCTGAAGAATCCATTTATATATGAATTTAATTGTTATTTCTGACTGATTTGGAACAGTTGTGTCATGTATAAATTGATACCATAAAATTCAGAGGAGAATGGAGATGCTAAAAATTATGAGTCCATGATATGTGCTACATATTAACCCTGCAATGAAATCTCCATTGAATCTGAGTTTATGATGTCTCTTCGGAGTTGCTAGCTTGTCTTCCAAAGATAATGTTGCTGCAGAACAGTTTCTACAAAACTAGGTTTATCTATTGATAGAAATAAAGATTTTATACATTTTGGTATCACTATCATGTCTTGGCTTATAAAATTAGTTTCGATGCTTTTCATTATTATGCCATCATTTCCTTAAGTGTATTTCCTATAATTTCATAGTCTTTATTCTTTTCCTTTCTCCTTCCCTGTTTAAAAACCCACAAACTCGTTATCTATTTTTTCCCCTTTACTGAGTTTATTATTTCTCTTGATTTTCCTTATCATGATATCCAAAGGCGGGAAGAAGTACCATATCAAAGGTTGTGCTGGACAGGGTGGTTTTGCTCAAGTATACAAGGCCTTTGTCAACAGTGATCCCAATGATGTTGTTGCACTAAAGGTGTTGATAGTCTTTCAGAATCATTTCCTCTTAATATGACATATTTTCTCATTTGATATTGTACTTTGAACATTAAATGTTAGATACAAAGGCCACCTTTCCCCTGGGAATTTTACATGTATCGTCAGCTTGATATGCGGATCACAGGCAGAGAAGTATGTAATATCAATTTCAATTATATATATCATCAGCCTGCCTTTTATATAAACATCTACTTATTCTGAATTCTCTTATATCTAACTATATCAGAGGTCAAGCTATGGTTTGGCTCATAGAATTCATCTGTATGCTGACTGTAGCATACTCATCTGTGACTATTTAGCTCATGGGACTCTACAGGTCAGTTATTTATAGTAATTTCCCATATTATCTTGTTGAATGTTATATAGTGTTAATTCAAGAAGAACATACTATGCAGGATGTCATAAACACATATGTGGTCCAAAGGAAACCCATGGAAGAAGTATTATGCATTTATTACACGATAGAAATGTTACACATGGTTGAAACTTTGCATGGTGTTGGCTTGATTCATGGTGATTTCAAGCCTGATAATCTGCTTATTCGCTATGCTAGGTAAAACTAAGCTTCTGTTGTGGAATGTAATATTGTCACTTATTTTAGTTTACTTACTGCTTCATGTGTGGTAAAATTAAAACTACCACTTTGATAAACAAACCTTATTACACTTACCACTGAAGATTTGGATCATGATATTTTTACTTTTTAGATATTGATTGAGATAAAACTGACATGCAAATGCTTAGGAGTTTTTTGCTTTAATAAGTTGACGGTATGGCTGAGAGAGTTTCTTGTTGTTTAGTGTTTAGATTTTGCATGTTCTAAATATGTACTTTGTAAATTCTTTGCTTTTGTGGACAGTACTCATTCCTAGTCTTGCTACTTTGCAGGGATAATCTTACTGAAGAAGGGTTCTTGGACCGAAGTGGTCCTTGGTGTGATCAGGTCAGTTTTTCTCCAGGTGATGATACAACTAAACCATTTCTGGTTTCGGTACTTTTTGTTGTTTAAAGTTGTTCTCTTCTGCAGGGTCTTTGCCTTGTAGATTGGGGAAGAGGGATCGTTCTAGATCTCTTTCCAGATGACACAGTATTTAAGGGTGACTGCAGAACTTCTGGTTTTCGCTGCATTGAGATGCAAGAGAATATGCCATGGAAATTTCAGGCAAACTACCTCTTAAACTTCCCTACAAATGCAATAAACCTCATGATTTACTGTCTTTGAAGATGTTTATCTCCATCACTTACCAACAGGTAGATGCATATGGCCTTTGTGTTGTTGTCCATATGATGTTGCATAACTGCTATATGGAGATTGCCAAACAAGGATCATCCGATAGCGGCTACATGTATCTTCCCAAACAACCGTTCAAACGGTATATTTACATTTACTTTGTGTTTAACTTTAGTTCTGTGATTCACTGTAATGTTGGTGAAGTCAATTAAGCACTCTTAATTTGCTTGTTGATTCAAATAGTTACTGGAATGTTGCTCTCTGGAAGAATTTCTTCACCAAGATGCTAAATCAATACCCCAGCAATGACGATAGAAGGTTGCTGCAGGAGTTGAAAAAGTCCTTCCAGGACTATATAAGTTCCGATCCAAAAATGATAAAGACACTAAAGGAGTTACTTGCAAAGCAAAGGATTTCTATGTGTTCTGCTTAGACTTTCAAAACTCTTCTCTGAGGCACAGGTTCAGAAGGTGAACTTAAATTCATTTTTCTTCTGATTCTGAATTTCTGATTTTGAATGCTAACAACTGCTCTTTAATGCACACACTTACATTAGCCCCATTAACGCTAGTCTTTATTGTCAATTGTAGCTTTGGTCTGAATTTGACTTTTCAAGTACTGTTGTAGATACATGTATAAACAGCAGGTCTAATGTTTGTATATGATAATTTTGTTTGTTGTAATTGCTAATTAGGTTTGTATTGTTTGTAATAGTTAAAAGAGATGGCTATCATGGACCGGGTTCATGATGAATCTAGATAAAATATTCTAAATATGTGGTTTATATTCAATTCCTATTACTAATTTTTTATTCACAATAAAGCATTACATTTTTTATATGGTGGATAGCTGTCTTGTCCATCATGGACCAGATTATGCTTTCACCATCAAAGAAAGCTTCATAGTTAAATATCTTTGTTAAGAACTGAGATAGTGAGTTTTAGCCTGAAGAGGAAGAGAGAAGAGAATGGCCATGTAATTGAAAATATATTAAGGGAGACCGAGACTTCATATAGAAGCCCAATTCTACCCGGTTTCTTTGATGAGTCCCACCAAGCTCTTCTAGTTATGGCTGGAAGTAAGTCTAGTCACGAGTAGACGGATATCAACTCATTAAGGCTTTGTTTGTTTGAGAGGAAGTGGAGAGGAAATTGGTGGAATGGAGAGAAGTGGAGAGGCGAGGTGAAAAAGGTGGTGGAACCCACCAAAAAAAGTTTCTCCTTCCCTGATACGCTCCGATCTCGGCAAGTGCATCAAATCGTACAAGTAATACCACGGTGAAGTGGGTATCGTTCCCACGAGGAATAAAGGACTGAGCAATACTATCCTTTAATTATTCTAATCAGATCAAGAATAAAACTTAAGAGAATGGTGATGATTGAACACGAAAAAAAGAACAAAGAGTGCAGAGAATTACTTGTGATTAAATTAATGGAATGAGATGTTAAGAGCTTTGGAGATGTTCTTCCCTTGAGGGCCAATATATACATTCGAATATCAACTCTAGGTTCTCAGTTATCAAGTACAACAAATCTAGTGTAACTAAGTCCTAATCTCTTAGTAACTTAGTTCCTAATTACCTAATCAAAAGCTAATCTCTTAGTCAATCAATTAAATAATTAGGTGAAAATCTAAATCCGATTCTAATCCTTATCAGTCTCAAAAGTGATCA
>JASCZI010030488.1:1842-24175 GCA_036250425.1 Stylosanthes scabra | reverse complement strand
AAAATAAATAAATTTTATTTTTATCCCAAAATATTATATTATTTTTTTAATAATCTTATTTGTAAGACCACTGTATAAATTATTTTTTAATTAATTTTTCGAATCATGCATCATGTTGAACTGAAATACGTTACATGGTCCTTCATTTAATGATGCATTCATGAAATGCATTGAGATAGTGACATATGTCAATTAGTTGGAGAATAAAGGATTTGTGCCAAACTTTTATGAGCTTGACACTTGTCATGTAGAAAGACTACTACTACTCAATTTTTATATAGTGGGGATGGGGATTACAATAACACTATATGTACACCTTTTTTTGGTGTACACCTCCAACCAAGTCTCAAACAAACAGATTTTTATATATACAACTAACATATTTTTATATTTGGCATGAACAGGTTTTAAAACCTGTTCGTTTGCTTTTAAAAACTTGTTTGTTCTAGTAGTAATATTTTGTTCGTGCACGAATAGAAATCTATATATACAACGAACATGTTTTATAGTTGATACGATTGCTTTTAAAAAACTGTTCGTCCTAATAGTAAAAATCTGTTCGTTTGAGACTTGGTTGGAAGTGTACACCAAAAAAGTGTACACCAAAATTAATTGTAAAAATTAAGGTGTTTGCTTCGATTTTATTGCTACTAGCTGGACAATACACCAACTGACAGTATAATTTTCAAGTAAAATAATTCAAATTTTTTATAATCTTTCGCAACGAAGTTCGAGCTCAAAATTTCCATTTTTACCCTTATACCTTGTATGAAGTACAAGCATAATGTTTGCCTAACATTTGGGCAAACATCGTGCAACCGTCTAATACAAGCATGTTCGCCCAATTTCTAGATCCCAAATTTATCCAACTGTTCGACAAATATCGTGCAATCGCCTAACTGACTAATTATATTTGTAGGTTAGAAACTGTGAATGGTAAAATAAGAATATATAGTAACGTTTTTGTATAAGGCTAAAGACTTGTCTTGTAAAGAGTTGAAGCTACTGTTTTCATAATTTGAAGAGCTCATAGTTGGCCAAGACTTTATCAAAATTAAAAAACTAAAAATAGTGTCATGATGTAAGAACTTGAATTAATGTATGACTCCGAAAGTTTTAAATTTCAAGTAAAATAATTCGAGTTTTTGGTTAATTTTTAGCAACAAAGTTCAACCTTAAAATTGACCTATATAAAATATGCGTTCTTGAATTTTATATTATCTTTTGAACCGTAGCATGTTTAAGCATGCTTAAGTACACCAATTAAGCATTAAGGAGAAATAAAATTTAAAATTTTATTTATTAGTAAGTATATTTGTATTTCACTCATATAAGTACCTCATACATATATAATTATTTAGGAGGAAATTGAAAGAGATTTTTGTTACATAATGCAATAGCAGGATCTATAGTAGCTGGACAAGAAATGTAGCTTGCCGCATCACGATTAAAGCATAGTACAATTTCAACTAAAAAAATCTGACCACTCTTTGTATCTTGTTTGGAATGAAGGTTTGGCTCAAAATTTTCGGTTTTTGCTTTTATTGCCCCAATAAGATCTGTACCGTTGAATTTTGTATTTTGTTTTAGACTATAACCTCCTGCAACAAGAACACCATGTATATCAAGCCTCTGCTTGATGAATGGATAGCTGGAAATAATTTGCTAGATCAAAATTGTTCTCAGAACATGTTCCGTGCGTTTTCCATTCATGGCTCCAAAATCGTGGTTCTGGTCCAAATAGATTTGGCCATTAATTTGTTAATTGAGTAGTTAAACTTGCATTTAACTACAAGAATATATATATATATTATTTGTTAGCTAATTACATGAATAATATAAATTAGATACTTAGATATATAAAAATGTTACAAAAAAATTATTATTATTATTATTATTATATCACCAAACTTGACTTAAAAGTCGTACTGGAAGAACAATTTAGTAATTGCTTAGTTATATTTGTAGGCCAATGTCCGTGGATAGTAAAATAAGGAAATGAAGCAACTGCCTTTCTACAAGGCTAAGGACTTATTTGGCAACCAGACGGCGACCACTGTTTGGAAAGTTTGAAGAGCTCGTAGCTGGCCAAAGCTTGATAAAAGTTGAAAGTTAAAAACAATATTATCATGCAAGAACTCGACGTTATTGAAATGGAATGTAGAAACTAATATGAAATGATGAAAGTGGTAATCACGGAGAACTTACAGAGAATTGTATATAGCTAGTCTATATCCCCTCACTATTTATATAGAGAAAACTTAAAGTGTCTCTTATTATTTTCCCATCTTATTCAAACCTTTTTTTTAAGGGGCAGTTATTACTATGACTCAGAAGAGCAACAGAATGGTGTTACATTGCAAAAATAATAAAGTAAAGAGATGCTTACTTTACTATTTGATGTTTGGTTTATTTTGGCTTAATTGTAAAAAAATCCCTTATTTTAAAATTTATCAATTGATTTTACAGTATTTATATTAATTTATTAATTAATTTAATTTAATGATTCAAGAAAAATAAATTTAAAAACACTCTTAAGAGAATGTAACTATGTCAGCACTACCTCATTATATATATAAAGCCGATTTTAATATTATATAGATAGATATAAATAGATATATAAAAGAAAATTATAACAAAAGAACAAAGAATGATATAACGGTTAATAGCAATAACAATTAATGTTATTACCTTGCTTGGAGCTCGTTAGGACTATCAGAGAGAAATTTAAAAAATAATTAGCAGAAATATAAAAAGGAAACTGATAGTAATTTATGGTCAAATTTCAATGGTTACCAAACATTTCTCTTTTCGAAATTGTCCTATTAGTATTTTCAAAAAAAAATACAGAAATTGCACCTACATCGCACGTACATACATTACACGGAAAATTTTAATTGTTAGAAAGAAAAATTGACAGTCATGAGCTTAGATAGAAAATTTTAATCTTAGAACTGTATCACTCTAAATTGCGTAACATTAAAAAATTGTCACTTAAAGTAAAAAACGATAATAATTATACAATTTATGATTGTGGTTTAATAGAATAGGTATCCCCTTGTCTTCCATTGATAAGCATCTTACATTGTTATGTCCTGTGCAGGAACTGAGTTGAATTTGAGCAAGTTATGTCTTTATAGTATGCTAGACATTTTGTGTTCCCCGTTTGAAATGTATGTCATTTAAGTTATCTTTATTGTTTACTATTCTATTGTCAATACTAGTATAATTTAGCCCGTGCTTGCATGGCACGGGCACAAGGCCATAAAATAAAATTAATCAATGTGTATTATTATATATCTTATTTTAACATAAAAAAATATAAATATTAATATTAAAAAGTAAAATTTATGTGCTGATATTTATATTTTTTTTTTATTAAAAATAAATTATATAAAGATATACAGTGGTACATGTATTTTTATCGTAAAAAAATTTTACTCCAAATATCTTTTATTAAGGGCTATTAATAAATTTTATAGCATAATAATAATAATAAACTTATTATATACAACACGGCCTATGGCTTTTTTTTTTAATTTAGTTAAAAATTCATTCTTCACTTACTTTTACTCTTAAAAAAAAATTACCTAATAATAATATCTTAATCTTAATACTAAGTAATGGTTACTTTTAGCATGAAAATATATAAAGATAAATTTTATACTAAAGTTTCTGTTGTGAAACTATATAAGTTAATAAATTTACAAAATAATAATAATAACAAATATTATAAATTAATTTTAAAATTTTTTTTAAAGTAAACAATTAAAACGGTAATTTTACAATTATGAACCAGCAAATATTTTTTATGGTTGCAGTTTTGTATAATAAACTCAATAATCCTATAAGTTTATCTATGTTCAACCAAGTCCAATTAAGTTATTTATTTCTATGACAAATAAAAAATTATTTTAATATCAAATAATATAAAATAAATATATATCTAAAATTATTGTATTCTTATATACACTAATAAATAGAAAGACTAATTATTTATATTTAAAAAATTAAAAAGAAAATTCAACTATTGACTGCTGATGTTTTCATTGATTTTTTTGATAATTAAGTACAGCTCAACCCAAATGAAGAGAAAAAAAAAAGATGATCGAATGTACCCCTTCGACATTGCCATAAAAAACACACCCCACCAAAGTAGCAAGATAAAGACTAAGTTAATTCAAAACAAAACCTTACAAGATATGAATACATTATACAATCATCAATCATAGTATAGGAAGTGTTTCCGGCACACGATGGTGTACCGAAACTCCAATGCTCATCACCGTCGATTCTATAATATATATATTTTAAAATTATTTAATATCTTTCAATCAACGGTTATAAGGTCTGGAGCACCACTAACATGGAGCACCTGACTCATTTCCAATAATATAATCGTCAATCATAGTTTAAGTCCGCATCACATCTCTTCTATTCTTGTTGGTTGTCGCTTCCCCTGTTCCAATTTTATGCTTCAATTCTATCAGCCCAAATTACTCATTGTTCCTTCTCATTGATAGCAAGCTCTTCCCATTTGCTTTTGTGCTTATATTTTCCACTTTGCATAAACTTAACTCCACAATCATGAATGACTTGTTTCACCATATGTGTCCAATATATTTCCACTGATTTAAAAAATAGTTATACTTTTATAAGTAATATGCATAATGTTAACTATGAAAGTGTAAAATGTAGCCGAACACCAAAATCTCATGGAGGATTAGGAGGAAAAAGTGATACATGATGAGATATCAAGATAGAAAACCATAATTCATGAATCATATGGCTGAATTAATGATACAATTTCAGCAATGCCTTCAAATTTTCTCCCTTCTTTGAGAATCGTCATAGCTAAATCAAGAGCAGTGAATTTGTGGTGGAAAAGATTCCAAGTGTCTTCCATTGTCTTCATAATCCACTCCTTGTATGCCTGCATAATGTAAATACCAATATATATTAATGATAGTATAAAAAAGAAATAGAATAAAAGTAACAGATTATAGTTAAATAACTAACACCTAGCAAACTAACTACTATTTCTTTTCTATACTATCATTATATATCACACAAGAAATAACACATTGTTGTCTCAGCAATCAATGGTGAAGACCAACAAAATGAACACAAAATACATCAAACAATAATGGTGAATTATAACTTATAACTCTGATTGCTCATCACTCATCAATGTGCACATGTACACCAAAGAACTACAATAGTACACAATCACACATATAAAGAAGTGTCCTTAGAGAACATTGAACTAATTACCTAGAGGCCACTTGTTTGAGATCAACTATTGCAATAGCTATACCTAACCCAGAGAACATCACCTACCGTCAGTGCCAATCTGCATATAGAATTCAATTGGAGGAGAAGGCGAGAAGCCAACTGTACTTTTGTATAGCACCTATCCTAAAAATCAATGGCATTAATTTAAAATTTAGAAAAACACACAAAAAAACACTAAATTCAATGGCATTATTTTAACGGAAAAAGAGAAATAAGTTGCAAGAAAATAACACCCCATAAGTTGAAGCCTAATACTTAACCTTTCATATTTAGTAGTATAGTAAATTATGAGAGCATAAAAAAAAAGATATCAACACAAGCGGAAACTAAATTAATGAATAAAAATATCAAAAAATAAAAATAAACAATGAATCTAATACAATTATGCGTGATCAACACACAGCAAAGAAAGCAATGTAAGTCAATAGCCAAATAAACATAAGAAAGGAGACAATAATTTTGATCCCACTACAAACACCAAAATAGAATAATTAAAAAGAAATTAAAATCATGCTTTGACATAAACAAAAGCAAAATCAAGATCTTAGCTAAATCATGAGTTTTTAAAATGAATCCAAAACAACAGAAAAAAATAAAAAAAAAAACAATCAAGAAGAAGAAAATCAAATACATGGAAAGATGACCAAAAAGGGTGTTAGAAAGAGAGAGAGAGCGCCTTCTTATTGTTGGTGTGTGAGAATTGTGTGCAAGTAAAAGAAGACCTTTCTTGTAGCTTAGTGGCACCCATAATCCAAAATCTCCATTGCTTGAAACAAAAACAATCAAAGTCGCTTCATTTTGCAAGAAAGCAAATGGCAATCAACAAAATTGTTAATTTATTATAGTATCATGAATTCACCATCCATCAAAGAAGGAGAAATGGATAAAAAAAACATGAATTGGGTCAAAGCAGCTGTCGTGAGCGCATGAGTTATGAAAATGAAACCACAAAATCTGATAGCAGATCAACAAACGCAGGGAACCTGGATCTAGTCCAAGTAAACTCTTATTCTCTAGAACAATAGATGTGATATTCTCTTTCTGCTCTTTTGCAAATAAATGAAATTGATTTAAAGTAATGCTGGACATTGAAATGTTTATAAAATTTGCTTAGTCTCGGTTGCTAAAAGAGCCTTTGCAAACATAGTTTTTCTTGTGTCGGGGGGCCAAAACAAAATATTCACTTTCAAGGTTAAACATATGAATTACAAAGTAATTGCATTAGATGGCAGACGTTGAAGACATTACATACTCTGCATAAAACTATATTTTACAAATCAATAGATGCAACTAAAAAAAGAATTGCATACCTATCTCATCTAGCTGCTCTTTGCAAAACAATTCCAGCCTTTAAAGAGGGAGCATGACCAATTCCTTCAAGGTGTGCTTTATATTTTCCAATGCTCCAATTTCATCAAATGTGGCCCCAATATGAGTTAGTGGAATAACATCACCAATCAATTTTTTTGATCAAATTCATTCTCTATAACCACATCCTGTCATGGGAAAACAAATATTAGAGAGAATAAATATAGGCAATTCCCTATTTTGTAAAAGTGACAGCTTTTGTTACATTACCTTCAATGATTTCTTAAGTTCTTGTTTTCATTTTGAATGCCGTGCAGAATGTTCAACCCAGAGTTAATGCCTTAGAATTTTCTTCTAAGTTCCAGCAATGATGCTTAAGAAAAACATGAAAATCATAATTTGTTTAGAAAGGATCAAGAATGAGAATAGTTGCAAAATAACAAGTTTAGAGAGAGAGAGAGAGGTGGCATTGAGATGGAAAGAGTATTTACCACATCGCCGACGATGGCATTCCGAAAAGTACGTGGAAGCGGCCATGTAAGAGCATGAAGAGTTGTTCCTGCAACTCAAACTGAAGCTGGAAAAACAATTTTGAAATCATACCCTTCACGCCAAACAATAGAATAATATGAACCTATTTTTATCTCCCAAATCTTAGGTATTCATTCACTCACCATATACCGGCAGCCT
Organism: Stylosanthes scabra; assembly: GCA_036250425.1. NCBI lineage: Eukaryota > Viridiplantae > Streptophyta > Magnoliopsida > Fabales > Fabaceae > Stylosanthes > Stylosanthes scabra. The sequence goes on along the minus strand of JASCZI010030488.1, from coordinate 16,882 downwards.
CATACTTTGATTTCATGTCATGGTCGTTTATGTTGTAGCTTGAACAAACCTTTTTTGAACAACAAGAATGAATTGAATTTATTACTAAATGACGATTCAACTCAAGAGAAACATGAAAGACAACAAAGTCCTCGTAAGGAAATTGAAAGTATGCATAAATCATGAATATTTTGACTCTTAAACAAGTAATCACAGAAAAGAGCATCCAAATTCAAATTTATGACTTAAAAGCAAGAACAAGGAGAAAGAATAAAGAATGATAAATACTATAATTACTGGAAAGAAAAGGAAAAATAATCAAAACCAATGACTGAAGTAGAAACAAAAAACAATAACAATAATAAATAATACATCCTCATCTTGCTGTAAATATTAAGACCCAATTTCACAACGGGAGAACAATTAAAAATTAGCAAAAAGCTTATACCCTTGAGATCCTCAGTTTCTTTCTCAGAATTGAAAGCATGAGCATCTTTTCTATAACAAAATAACCACAACAAAAAAAGAAGAGAACATAGTAAAATGCCTATGAGCACCTTCAGCAAAATACCTAAGCGACCTCACGAGATTCTTATGCCGAACTGGCCCTATAGCTTCCACTTCAACCTTGAACTCTTTCTTAGCTTGATCACTATGATGCCAACTGAAATAAAAATTATTACAAAGTCAACTTCTCCAAAAAAAGTAATAATTAAATAAATAAATTATTTTCAAATACATTATCATCAAAGAAACTTATCATCAAAGATTAACGAAGGAATCAGCTTGCAAGAAAGAATAGCACTAGAGAGCAATAAAGCTAGTTCATGAAACATTAAATAGAAAAGAAAAAAAAACATGGAGGAATTAGAAGAACCGGGCGAAAAATTTATCTGGACATGGATTCACAACAACTTTAAAACAAACATTTAAATTTTATGGCCTTTTATGTTGTAGTTTGAACAAACCTTTTTTAACAGCAAGAATGAATTGAATTTATTACAAAATGACGATTCAACTCAAGAGAAACATGAAAATCAATAAGCTACCAAACGATTATGACCAAATTAATTAGCAATGTTGTTACTTTGTATGAAGAACGTGAAATTGAGTTGGGGATAGAAATCAATATTGGTTAGAGATTTATAATTTGCTGTCTAAGAAAGAGAGCAATGGCAAAGCTTACATGGATGGGAAGCCTAAACCCCCTGCCATCAGTTCCACGGGTCTCTTCAATCTCTGATCATGTGAACAACCCACTAACATGGATACTGAAGACATGTGAAATAAAATAATGGATGGCTGGGAATGATGGAGATTTCGATGGAGTCCACCGTCGACGATGGGCACAGTCCGCAGAGGCTACACTGGGCGGGGTGGCATGCGAACAGACGCATATGGGGCCATGTCTCACGAGCTAATGAAAACTTATTGAACATGAGCGGCTCCACTTTATATAGGGGATCGAAGCGACCATGAGCGGCACCTCTTCCCGCACTTAATCCACCGCATCCAACTTGGGACCCATCACCAAGTGCATCTGAAGAATGAAGATACGGTGCGAAAAGAAAGAAAAGGAAAAACTCCCGCCTAGCCAGCACAAGCAGAGGCTGACACCTCCTGCTTCCATGGGGGAGAAAAAACCAAGCTTTTATATGATGTATATGACTAGTCTAAGGGCATATAGTTAAAAGAAGCTAATATCAATCTCATATCATTAAGTATACTCTAGAATTTAGATTAATACAAAAAATAAAATAATAATAACCATAATTTATATTATTAAAATTTAATTTTCATACATTATCAATTTAAAAAAAAATTTACTCAACACTTATAAAGTTATATAAATATATGAATTTGATTGAATGACCGTCTAAAATTTTTTATACTACCAGTGTATCAAAATTAAATTCATATTATTAATTGTTGTATGTCGCAGAAATTTAACTAATTTAAAGACCGATAGTAATATCTTATAAAAATGTAGTATCATCTAAGACATCAAACACTAAAATTGCAAAAAAAACTATAACAAAAATAGCATATTTAATAGCAACAAAATAAGAATTCTCTTATATCCTAAGATGGAGAGCTCACAAGATAATACAAGCTAAGTAACATTACTAACTGTACCAATCATGAAAGAAATGAAACCTAGATTCAAAGGAAATTAAAAATATTATTCAAAATAAGTTCTAAAAGCAAAATATCAACATTCCTGATCATAATAGAGAGGAGTATATTATATATATCTACATAATAGGATGCAAAAAAATTGGATAGTAACACGATATCTTTCATAACATATAGAACAATCAACATAAAGTCAACATTGCCATGCATTTCATGTTCCAGAAACATATTTGAGTTCCTATGCTTGAAGATGAAACGGGACAGAGGCTAAAGCTACTTGATCAGAATCTTCAAGGCTCTAGTGTGAGGAGTGCCTCAAACGATTTTGGGTTTAGGGTAAGAGAGATTTAAATTAAGAAGATTGTTAGCTAATGTGTTGACAACAAAATTTAAAACCCCACCAATAATATATTAAGCTAAAATGTTATTAAAGAAAATAAGGCATTTATAAATTTTTTTTAGATCATTACAAGCAACTCGACCCAATAAGAAGGGAGTATAAACCTGAGTTGATTTACCAGTATCGTCCCCTTCGGCATTACCATCAAGGACACCAAAGATAAACCAAAACAAGTTTCAAAACAGTTCTACTATGGTATAGTCTATTAAATACATCAGCAAGACAATAGACCAAAACACATACAATAATCATGCATTAATTAGCTATTATTATATCGACCACTCCAATTTGTATATCCTGTCACCCCATTAATCTTGCAGCCAGTTTGTCCACGGTTCCTGCTAGCTTTCAGCTATCACAATCCATTCTTCCTTATTTTTGAACATCCTGTTCTCTTTGAACCTTATTCGAATGTATGTTAAGAAATAAGTTCTGCAATCTCCTTGCGCTATTCCTCACTAACTTCAATTCCCACGACACCTTTCCCTTTCCTTGTATCCATTGCACCATCGTTTTGTCATCTATAATAAAGTATAACTCTTCTTCTTTGACGCATGCCTCCTCTAAGCAAAACTGAAGGCATTTATAAAATAATATATTTCCTCATATCCATATAAACATACATTAATTCTTTAAATTATGTAAGAGACATTATACATGAATTATTATTATGTGACACAAAGTTTAATTCAATTATACCACAAGTGAATATACTTAAGTTCTAAGAGAAATTGTGGAGCATTAATCTTTGAAAAAAGTGTTTTCCAAGCCTTGAACAATTGTGAAAGAAGCACTTCCTTGTATGCTAAGATTCTACAATTTGCAAAAGCTAACCAAAAGATGTTTTTTCTGAACCTTAGGACGGACAACAAGCATGTCAAACAGTACCTCATGTTAATTTCCATATCCTTCCTCGGAGGAATAGTGATTATGAGAACAATGATGACATTTATGAAGACATAAGATTGAAACTTTTTATCTGATTCTCATAAATTGATTGTTTTATATTGCTAAGTCTAATTCTGAAACCGATACTTTAGTTTATTGTTTAAGACAATGCTATGATTCTTCTATTTGAACTTGGTGCAGCATACACTAAGAAATTCCAATAGTATAGATTTGAACCATGATGGACGCAATTATCTCAATCTTTATTGTATGATACACTAAATTAAACTTGTTGCATCTAAATCATTTCCTTGATTATTTTGATTCTTTGTTTGGATGTTTTATGGTGTAGATAAATGAAAAGGAGAAAGAGGTTAAAGAAAAGCTTAAGGTGGATAAACAGACGAAAGACAAAAGTCTTGAAGTTCTTGAGGCAGATGAGTACATAAAAACATTCATCATTTGATGCTTTAAAATTTAAAATAGAAACAAGATTTGAACATTTTGGGGTAATTCATATACTTGGATTGAATAATCAGAGAATAATTTGTTTCTTTCCATGAAACTGAGTTGTAAATTTGGATTGAACCAATTATTCAAGGTGTTCGATTCAAACTTTCAATCCATTTGCTGCACTTTCAAAACCTTTTTTTTTTAAATCAATTCCATCATTTTGTACATGTTGGCATATTATATATTTTTCCCATGTGCTGACTAAGAGGACCTTTCCAACAAACAAGTTACACCTAGCTTAAATCTTTCATTTATCCAAAGTTATTGAGCATTGAACTGACTAAAAAGAAAAAAAAAAACAAAGCAATATTTTTCTATAATGGTTAAGAAAATGAAGGAAAATGTGTGTATAAAAAAGTATATAGCCCAGGAACCAACAATCCAGTACAACAGTTTGATTAAAGTTGTACAACTTTAAAACATGAAGGAAACAAAGCTAGCTAAAACTATATAATTCCCAAAACAAATGTGTGGGATTACGTGAATGAAAAGATATTAATCCCTATGTATAGCATCATCGAAATCGAGATGATCCCCTATGCGATTTCTCAAAACAGTAGAGCTCCTTGAATCTCTCAACATCGTAGTTATTGCAGTTGAAAAGCTTCCTTTGTTTTGAGAGGAAGAGCCTCTTCATTAAGTGTTGATAAGTTAGGTCTCTTGAAGTGAAAAGAAAGTAAGCGTAACCTATGACTAAACATGTAGTTGCTGTAAAAAACGTAGTTCCATTACGTCCTAGGAAAATTCCCATAATGTTAGCAGAAAGAATAACCCGACAGTAATTACACGAAATCCTAGTCTAGACCAAAGGATGTGCCGGACCTGCTTGTGTGCCAAAATATTGATTTCTTCGTTTGCCTCATGCAGCTTCCTTATTATCTCATCCCTCACAGGATCATCGTCGGTAGTCAATGCTAGCGTAATAGCCCTTCGAACCAGATCCATCACCTAAAACACATAGAGAGTAGCCAAACAACCGAAAATGAATCCATAATTAAAAAATCATCACAAATTAAAGCATACAATTCAATTGCATCATGCACAAACTCTAAGATGCACAAGTTTTTCAATATCAGAATATTGATTCTATCAATAACAGAAAAAATAAAAGAATATAAGAATTTTAACTTGTTCTGAAAATTTAAGCATCACAGACATTATTTCCACTGCTAAACTGGCATATTAAGTCCCATGGACCTTAGTTATAGTGATTAGTTCAAACAACCATGACTCGCCTATGGATAACTCAAAAGAGTTATACATCTTAAAATTCTACTGATACATACACATATACATGGATCTTACTAAATACAAACTTTTCCAATGCATATTCACAGAAAATGCATATCCAAACCATAAAACATTGATTTTCCTATTCAAAAGGTGATGTGTAACACAAGAAAATGAAAAATAGAGTGAACCCGCTAAAAGTAAAGAAGATAAAAAGAGAAATAAGAGACATCTGATTCAGCTATGCTAAGAAAATGGTATAAGATCTAGTCATGGTTTTAGTGAGCCCCACAAAGCACAAATTCTGTTGTTATGCCAAGCACATAGTTACCAAAAAGACATTACCAAGAAAACAAATAGGTTTGCAATTCACTACTTTTTGTAATGAAATTACAAGGACTCCATTGGAGGGAATTCAACAATATCAAGGGGTCCATAAAACCGTATCAGGGTGGAGATACACCTTATATATGAAAAAGAGAATAACACCAGCTTCATCAAGGACCTTGGAGAATGCTATAGTGTCCTCTTCACTCCTAGCGATACCAATGCTCTCACATGCTTCAAGAAGTACAATGTAAGGGATAACTTCCTTCCCTTCCCTTCCAAGTCTTATCTTCAGTGTCTTGACATTCACCAATCTCAATAGCTTCTTTGTTTCAGAGTGTGAATGGTGTAAGACCCCGTCTTTCTGCTTTCCCGTTTCCGACAGAAACGTATGATTGTTTGTGTTTTTATGATTTGCTTGATGACAATGGCGTGATTAGGGGATGTGATTACCCTAATTATGTTTGATATGTGATTTGAATTTAATTGTTATTTGTTTATGTGATTTTCTGTTTTTAGCGACGGTAGGCTTTTTAGCGGCGGTTTAACCATTCCGACCGTCTTTAAAGTAAACAGAGAATTTCGAAGAAAATATCTTCGTAGGAAAATTTATAATTTCCTAGTCAAGAGTTATGGGCTTGAGGGTGGCGAAATTCTTGATGAGAATTTCGAACCGTTTTTAGCGACGCCCGTTTCCGTCACGAGTCGTCCGGTCGTAATTTCAGTAAAACGGTAATTATGACGGAATAGTAGAATTATAGGACGACGTTAGAAAATGTATGAGACCCTAATTCATCTCGTTAAACTTGAAGTGAAATGCCAATGATGCCCTTGAATATTTTGACACCTCCATACTTTTCTCTTTCCTACTTTATGCTTTTTCTTACACACTTTCAACTAAAGTCTCTCCACATTGGTCGCATGGCATCAATACGTGCAAAAGCTACTTCTCTCTTCTTTTCACACTACCTTTATCAATAAAATAATATTTTCCTATCTCATTTATTTTATTTTATCATTTTCTTTTATCATTACACTACCAAAATTAACCACTTCCTTCATACAAAAAACAAACAAATATTTTGTTACTTGCTCCCCACTCCCACTCCCAACCGTAACTCACTCCCTCTTCCCCATTCTCTTACTTAATTTTACTACTTACACACTTCACTAACCACTTACACTTCACTTTAACCATTCTAACAAAAACTACCAAAAACTACAATAAAAATCCACTCTCTTTTCTCTCTTCACAACCGTAATCTTCTCTCTCTTCTCATTCTCATTTTATTTCATTTTACTTCATCAAAAACACCAAAAACATCTTCTCTCTCCTACTTACAAAGATCAAACACCTCTTTTTACCAAGAACACTATGAACAAAAATAAGAACACCAAGAACACCATGAAGAACACCAAACCCTAAACTCACACATTATCACCACCAAACCCATCATTCTTCTTCTCTTAATCTTCTCTTCATCACTATCATCCTAGAATCATCAATCACCAACATCATATTTTGTAACACCCCAAGCTTCCACCACACAGCTTAAGTCTGAGCCGGTGGAACTCAAGGTAATTACAATTTCGATACGCAAAAGAAGCTAAGACAAGATGCTAGTGAATAAAAGGAAGACATAACTAGGAGCCAAATTAAGTACATAAATAATAATATGTCTCACAGAGTAACGCAGCGTTAACCATACACAGTATAGTAATATGGATCAGTTACACAACCCTCAACTGTCACCAAAATACATTATCCCTTCCCTTGTATTCGTGGTTACACTTACAACCAAAAGTACTCTAACTATACAATAGTAACCAGCAGGATAACTAAACAAGCCCTCCGTAGCTCTAGCCGACAAACCGAACAGCTAGTCTCCACCTGCATTTGAAATATTTCCACAACAACGGAGTGAGAACCACAAATTCATGGGGTTCCCAGTACGGAACAAGCGCCCCACGCTTAACTCTTATATCTACCTAATTCCACGGGTCATCATACAAGAAAAGTACAAGAAGAGCAAGTAATTCAAATAAGTAAGTACACATTTAGCATCAGACAATATAACAAATAGGCACACCCAAACAATGTCACATAATATATAAATGATGTATGCCTAGTTTCCTGCAGGCTAAGATGAGCTCATCCGGTCGGTTATAATAGCCAATCCCGACCGGTCCGATACTAACTCCAGACAACCATCGTTCGTACTTCCCCGGAGGACCAATCAGCCGGCCCCGATCATTTATGATCTTTTCCTCACATCCTATATATAAAATTGGGGGTTCCCTTCTCTTTCTCATTGACTAACGCCTAGGTTGGTAGCCGGGACGTTGGCAGGAGGCCCCCCTGCTGCTACCGTAAGCCGCGACGTTAGCTCTTGTCCCACGTGGAAACAAGAACCCCACATACACTTACTACTCTCGATGGTCCGCTGTCGCCGTAAGTCGAGTCGTTAGCCCTACAGGCCCCTTTAGACCTAGGCTCACGGTTCTTATTTTATAAAAAGAATTCAAGTAGCCTAGGAAGTGGATCACCTTATACCTCCTATCGAATTCCTCATTTTCAAGATTTAAGAAGGCCCGAATCGATTCGAGTATCTCTCGAATCGACTCGACCTGTAGTTCAAGTTCTGTTAAAAACGTGTAAAAGGGTTTCGAATCGATTCCCCTCCTGACTGAATCGACTCGCTTTGGATGCAAGTTCTTAAAATCTTCGAAGTCCAAGAGCTCGAGTCGACTCGCTAGTATGGCGAATCGATTTAAGAATTTAGTTTTAGCCACTGCCCAAAAACGAATCGGTTCCGCTCTCACTTCGAGTCGATTCTGTGCCTCGGACGAATCGATTTAAGTTTGAAGCTTGAGTTCCTGCCCAGAAACGAATCGGTTCAGAGGACGAACGAATCGACTCGATGACCACGAAGTTTAAAGATTTTAAGGAGTTTAGGTCCAGCGAGTCGATTCGACACCCCTCGAATCGATTCCTTTGTGACAGCAACCTGCATTTTCAGCCAAAATTCCAACCAAAACTCTTTTCATTCATCATTCCATGCCCTACCAAGTTCATACCATTCATCATTCCTCAACCTCATCATTTCATTCCAATTTTCACAACTCAAATTCATCCAATTCCACTTCCTATCTACTCAATTCATGATTTGAAAACATAATTCATCATCAACATGTTCATGCAACATACAATTTTACAAGCAAACACACCAATCAAGCATGCAACACAAGAAATCACATAGATATAAGCTCTAAGCTAAGGAATCCTACTCCGTACATCTTGTAGACCTCCCCAAAAGCTATGGATCCTAGCTTCTCCACTCAATCCTTCAATTCCACTAGCTCAATCGTTGCCTCCTTGACTTCAATCTATGCCTAGTGTCCCCTATTTCATGGAGATTCCATGGAATTCACAAGAGCTAGTTCAATACCCAAGAAATGGAGAAGAATAGAGAATGTAGTTACACTATTGCTACCCATACCTTGATCCTAGTGTGTATACGTAGGTGGGGACGTGAGCTTCGCGTAGCCGGCGACAGTGCGGCGATCGGAGCTCCGGTGAGTGAGTTGTGGCGGATTGAAGGTGGTGTGTGGGTGTGGTTTGTGAGAGAGTGTTGAGAGAGAGTAGATGATTGTTGTTGTTGTGCGTGTGTTGTTGTTGTTTGTGTTTTTTTTTTTTTTGGTGTTATGGGTGTGGTTAAGTGAGTGGGTGTTGGGTCCTTGTGACCCAACTCACTTGCTTGACCCGGTTGGGTCACCCAATGGAGCGTGTACCAGTTTTATCCCAATTAATCCTAATTGTATTTAATTTAAGTTAATTTAATTTCAAGGGTGCCATATTTTTCAAAGATTCTTCAACAACATCAAACTCATTTCTTCTCTTCTCTTCAAGACTGTAGCTCCATCATCATCCTCTACCTTCATTTCTCTATTTTTGGTGAAGGTAAATGCAAGACTAATCTAGCTTGTGATCTTAGAGGACCCATACTCATTTCCTTTTGTCTCATAATGATTGTTTAGGAATCAAGCTTAGGAAATCCTAGCTCAACCGTGGTGCTCAAGGGCTTTATTGTTCACCTTTGGCTGTTTCAAGAGATCTTCAAGAGGTAAGGGGGTTAGGGTCCTTAGAATTTCTTACATGTGGTCTTAATGATTTAAAACGATTCACATGCTAAAAGGCTTGGTAAAGTTTAAAACTTGAGGTTGTATGTTGAATGCTAATGCTTGAAAAATGATGTGCTATGATTTCTTGTGTGAGATATCATATGATGATGCTTGATATATTTGATTGATTGAAATATTGTGTGAAAGCTTTATGAAAAATGGCTTGTTATGCTCTATGGCCGAAATGGCTTAGTAATGAAATGCTAAAGTTTTGATGATCAACTTAAATTACTTATGAGAGATATGGTCGAGGATTTAAGAAAATTTGGGCAAAGGTTTAATAAAAATATGATCTACCAAAAATGCTTAAAATTCGGTTTCTAAAGAGCTAATATGTTTAAGTAATAAAATCTATTTTCAAGTAAAGGGCAAAACTGTAAATAAAGATGTTTTATAAAATTTCCAGAATTGAAATGTTTAGTTAAAAATATTTGAAGTTGGTTTATGCTTGGATTTGAAAAGGAATAAATTACAAAGTGTTTTATAAGTGTTTTCTCAACTTATGAGTAAAAAGGGTAAAATGGTCTTTTAATAAATTTTATTTTCAAAACTGTTTTTGAAGTGATATTATGGGGACATAATAAGCCCACTCTCTTTTTATATAATATCTTGGGATTTCTTCGCTTGCTGTCGAAGAAGTCGTTTTAATTTTCCCGTTCTTATATGTTTGACGCGCTAACGTTTTTATTCCGACAGGCTTATATGTAAGTAATATGGTTTAGAGTTAGAAATTTTTAGGTTAGAAAATGTGATATCTCAATTGTAGGTAAGGTCGACGATGCCGAAAATTAGGATGTTACAAATGGTATATTTGATTTCGATCTTACTGAACATCCCAGCAGTTGTAGATTATACCTTTGGTTCATGAAATTTACTTTATTAGCATATAACTATTGGGTTTGAGCAACCCAATAATCAATAGCTTTTTTGGTACAAAATAAGATTTAATCGTATTGAATTTGCTAGAAAACCACATTAAAAAGAAAGGCTAGCATGAAACAAAGATAACATCTAGCTTAAACCATAGTTTTCATCTGGTAAATAAGCATGCATCAATATCAGTTCAACTTTGCTACATAAGAGAGCATCAGTAGAAAATAAAATATGATTCTAAAAATGATCATACAGTTTAACTATTCTAGACATGGTAGTTTAGTAGTAGGATAGAGTGCACTTTTCACATACCCTCCAAATTTGTAGGGAGCATTTGGCCCAACTTTTGAAGGTGTTTTGAACCAAAGTTCAAGAGAATAATCACCACTTTCTATTTTATAGTAGTTTTTAGTATTACAGTGAAAAGGGGAAAGCAATGAAAATTAAATGAACAAAAGTTACAACATAAGATGACAATTATACAAAGATAGCATAATCTGATGAAAGTTAAAACATATGTCAAATGCTAGATTTTGATTCTCAATTTTATTTTAATTTTGACACTTCAATTCAATGCCACTAATAATAGTTTTACTTTCTAATTTGGTCAAAATATTACCTAAAGGTAATCAATAAGGCACTGATGAATGAAACCAAACTTGTATTAATAGAAATTATAGTTTGTAAATGAGCCATTTGTATAACCTTGAAATTCATTTTCCAATGTGCCGTATTGCACTTTATAGGAGCCAAGTTCTTCTGTTGTCAATTTGTAATCCAGGAGATGATTACTGCTTTTTCCATCATAGTCATATTGGGTGATATGTACCAAAAATATTTAATTAAGGCAGTGAATCGTTAGCTTACAAAGTTGATGTCAAGTACAAAATTTTCTACCACTCTGGAATGCTTTTCATTTAAAGACAAGCACTAACACTTTCACCAACATTTCTCAAAATGAATTTAATCTTTTAGGGTGAAACGAAAAAAAAGCTTTGATAAGATGATGAATATTCTATAGCTCTGTGTGGAACATGTGAAAAAGAACCAAGGACTACTATCAATGGAAACAACTTGTGTGTGGGAAACCATTTAAGAATTTAGACACATCAAATATAAAAAAAAGCACGAATCAAGAATGTGATGTGAATGATACAACTTCCCTTTTCAATCCATGTCAAAAGAACGCCATAGATTCAGACATCAACAAGGGAAACACTTGAAAAAAAAATCTTCAAAAGTATTCAAAGAAGAAATGAAATTACAATAATAATCAAATGCCAAACAATTCATGTAAATCTTAACTTTTTTTTATGAAATTTAAGTCAAACCAAAATTAAATAAACAAACATTTGATAAAGATGGCAGATATAAGAAGAGGAAAGAAGATGACTACCTCTGCTAGCGAGGAGGAGAAGGTTAAGTGGTGGCTGAAGCACGACCTTCAGGAAGGGAGAAGAAGAATAGAGGCTACAGAGAGCACAGATCAACAGAGAAGCCACCGCAGAGCAAGACGATAGTGTTGATATGGCAAAGGTGAATGGATATGACAACATCAGTAGCACACACCCTTCCCTGTATGTGACAGTGTTGGAAGAGGTCGTTCCCAAAGGCTTGAGTCGTTGAAATTGGTTAGGATTCAGTCTGAGGTATAGAGCATTAAGAACAGAGAAGGCCTCCATCGTAAATTAGACAAGTGGTAGAACGACTATAACATCCCGACCTTTGGTATGTCATGATCATACCTACGGCCAAGATGTCACTAAAACCTAATTCTAAAGATTCAAACTGGACATAAGCCTGTCGTAAATTGGACGACGTGAAACGTGAAAATTTAAAATCGAAACATGAAGTATACATTTAGATAACAGATAGATAGATAAGAGAGAAAACCAACAAGATAACTTTTCATTAATTTAAAGACAAGCTTTCGTACAAACTGACACATAAACATACTGAAATGGAATCATAAAAGAAAGTACAACTCAACTAGACTGGACCTAATGACTGAGCCTGACCCCGGCAAAGGTCACCTAAACTTGGCTTCAGTTTAACTAGACAAATTTTAAACCTCGTACTGTACTAACAGTTGATGAGGTGCTACAACTCAACAGAAAAGAAAGAAAACTAAACCACTATGGCATGGAAGGAGGGAAAGTGCCAGCGAAATAGCGATCCACCAAGTCATCCTCTGATGAAGCATCGTTTGAAGAGGCACCCGAACCAGAGTAATAACCAAAGGAACGATCGGAGGGTCCTGAGTTGAAGCTCGTACTCTCACGCTCTGAACCGTATGAGGCACCAGCTGAAGATACGTCTCTGCTACTCAAGCTGGCGTCACTGGCCGATTGCAAGTCCTCTCACTCATCGTCGTCGTCATCTGACGGCTCGTCATCACTGGGAGGAGGAGTGGGAGGAGTAACACGACGTCGCGGGAAAATTTTACGATATCCACAAGCATCCATCATGGGTACCCAAGGTGGTGGGTATACCGGAGCAGGGGTAGGAGCGGGTACGGGCAACGGAGTACGAGGGGAACGCTCACACTCCCTAGGCACCCCGTTACTCAGGCTGGAAGATGCAGAAGAGCTCGGAGATATAGCGGGACGAGGAGGTCGTGGGGCACTCGGGCCAACAAAGAGAGGTCACATCATGGAGAAGAAAGAAAGAATATCCTGCGTAAGGTGAGAAGAAAGGGGTGAGAACCTAAGGTTCCCAACTCGGGGTATCACGAGGGCGACTACTCTACTTAGGGGCTGACATCACGTAGGATTCATTTAACAAGTACTCAGGTAGAACAGATACAAATAACAATTTAATCACACACAAACAAGAAATATGCAATCACAATCAAATGCAACACACAAGAATGATATATGCCTGATCCTAGTGCATGCCATGAGCTCATACGTCGATTGGCTTCCCACGCCCGACGACTACTTAGGGATAAAACCCAAGTATGGTTCACTCACTGTCAAATGTCGTGGACTCAATCCAAAGTGGCCCGTACTCTAAGCCTGAAGTACGTCTCAAAATTGTACCCCGGGTACTAAAGAGGGTGAGGATCCCGTCACCAAAGCATATAAAAGAAACTGCATCAATAGTGAGGAACTGATGATCATCAAGAGCCATTAGGGAGCTACCCTTCAAGCTTAGCTTTAGCATTTTAAGTGTCTTATCTTTTTATAACCGGTTCTCACTTGAATCGTTGGCTGGTTAGCAAAGGTGTAGCCGGAATCAGTCCTCGGTCTACATGACTTAATTTAGCCGATCGGTTCAACTTTGACTCAAGTCCGATAGAACCGATACTTGGTCTGGTTAAACCAATTCATTTCAAGGGAACTAAACCGGCTTATGCCAAATCCGTTCCAAGAAATGAACTCGGTTCGATCGTCTCATCCCTACTAAGCCGACCGAACCAAACCGGCGTCAACCGTCACATCTAAGGTTTATCACACTCCTTGGGACTCCCTTATTAATGTTTTGAATATATATATATATACATATAAGAAGTTAGAAAGAGAAGCTCTAAGAGTTCCTTTGTAAGCTCTTAAGCTCTTTTTCTTCATCGCCCTTTCTTCTGCATGTTTTCAATCATTGATCAATAAAATCATATATTCAATCTACATATCAAGGAGGGAAAGGGGAAGAAGGAGTATGCAGAAGGATGCAACATATATATATATATACATATTATATGTATGAATGCGGTATGCTATGCAACAATTATAGCTCAGAAGGCCCGAAGTGGATCAAGGAGGGAAAGGGGAAGAAGGAGTATGCAGAAGGATGCAACAGATATATATATACAGATTATATGTATGAATGCGGTATGCTATGCAACAATTATATTGTAAAATCCCTATTTTAGCTTTCTAATGAAACTGGAACCGCGTCGATTGGAGCTCTGTAGCTCGAGTTATTTCCACTTTAATATAGAAAGGTCATGGTGGAATCTCGTTTTCAACAGAAAACGGAAAATAAATTCTACAGAGTTTACAGAGTAAAATCTCAAAAGTTGCCAGAACAAAAGTTGGCTTAATTTCTGGGGCAAAGCCAAAGCAAAAATAAAAAATTTCGCGATCGTGAGTTTTTCCGCGAACTTTTGGGGCAAATTACCAAAATGCCCCTGGAGGCCCGGTTTTCGGAAATTCGCGAAAATGGTCTCTATGGATAGAAAATTTTCCCCACAAGAGTAGTAAAGAGGAATTAGTTGTCCTAGAATAATTTTATTAAGTTTTCATTAGCCGGTTTGACGGTTCGTTTTTAACGGTCCGTAAAAATCGGTATGGGCGAAAACGATCGGTTTTCGATAGAATTTTCATCAGATTATCATCAAATTTTTATCAGAGCTTGGGAACACATATTTAAAGTATGTCCTACCTTAGAATTGATCAAACCACTTGGTTTCAATAATTCTTTTATTTCTTGAACCGGAAGTGGTTAAACCGTTTTTACTTAGAAATTACCTTCCTAATTACCTAGAGATAAAAAAAAATTTAGATAATTATA
>JASCZI010030487.1:43718-60948 GCA_036250425.1 Stylosanthes scabra | reverse complement strand
TTAGAGATAACTAATTAATTCTTTTTGTGATTTACATAATTAAATCAGATCTGTTCTTCACCTCTTTTCCGATTTGATTAATTAAGAGATTAATAATTAATTAGGACTAGAGAAACTAAATCACTAAGAGATTAGGGTTTAGTTAATTAGGGTTCTATGTGAATTGATGATTGCTTGCATGTGAAGTAACTTGTTTATTTGAATTAGGGTTGTGTTTGCGTGGACATCTCTTGTTCCTTGGCTTGTTTCTCATTCTTATTGATATTTTCTAAGTTTGTTACTTGCTGTCCACGTTTGCATTTTAGTGATTTAGTTAGGATTTTATTGATTTTGCATGAATTTTAATGATTAGATATGATTAGGATAATAGTAGATTTGACTAGATTTGATTTTGATTTGTTTTGATTTAATTAGGATTAGTTTAGATATATTATATCTCTCTTGATTTTTAATTGGTCTAATTAGAGAATTAATTAGTCATTATTGATTAGTCTATTAATCTCCGTGGGAACGATACTCTACTCACTCTTTATTACTTGATACGATCCGGTGCACTTGCCAGTGGAAGTTTGAGATTCCGTAAGGATTTCGGACATCAATGGTGCCATCCTGCATATGTTTAATTTCTAAACCCAGAAAATAGTTTAAACAGCCAAGATCTTTTAGAGGAAAAATAGAGTTAAGTTTCTGAACCAAGGAGTTAATTTCAGCATCATTATTTCTTGTCACAACAATGTCATCAACATAGGATAGTAGATATATAAAAGAATGTGGTGTGTGTTTAATAAACAAAGAAGTGTCCGATTGTAAATTATGAAATTCTAGTGTAGCTAAGGTGTCTTTCAAGGTAAGAAACCATGCTCTTGGGGCCTGTTTTAACCCATATAAAGCTTTGTGTAGTTTACATACCATAGATGAATCTCCATTATGATAACCCTCTGGTTGTTGCATAAAAACTTGTTCATGTAACTTACCATTTAAGAAGGCATTATTAAAGTCTAATTGTCTAAGGTTCCAGCCCTGTGTGAGGGCTATAGTTAAGACAATTCTGATTGTAGAGGGTCTAATAACAGGACTATAAATCTCTTCATAATCAATCCCTTCGGTTTCTTGAAATCCTTTACCCACTAACCTAGCTTTGTACCTAAGAATGTCTCCCTTACTATTTCTTTTTATGGCAAAAACCCACTTATTGCTAATCACAGTAGCAGCTGGAGGTGCAACGACTAACTCCCAAGTTTTGCATTGTTGTAAAGCCTTATACTCAGTGTCCATGGCTGCTTTCCAATGTGGACAGCTCATGGCCTGTTTCACAGTTTTGGGAATTTCTTGTGTTAAATCAGGTGAGATAGTTTGTAAGGCTTTAGGAATGGTTTTAGCCTTTGATCTAGTGATCATGCTATGTGAATTCATGGTAGAGGATGTATGGGTGGGGTTTGGGAGGCAAATTTCAATGCCACTAATTGGAATAGGTATAGGAGGTGTAGGTAAGGGATGCTGGACAGTATTATCCTCATGAAGAGATTGTGTGTCAGAGTTTGCATCATGATGGGCAAAATGAGTCCCATTAGAGGACTGTGTATCAGTATTAGTGTCATGTGAAGTGGTGTGATTAGTGTGTTAAAGTTGCTGTGGAAGAGAAGTATTTGACATAGAAGATGCATGTATTGGTATAAGAGAAGTAATATTAGGCATAGATAAATCAGTTTTAGAAGGCACTTTAGAATCAGAAATAGAAAATAAATCACAGTATGCATATATCGTTTCATCAAAAATAACATTTCTAGACAAGTAGATCTTGCCATCTTTAGTCATACATTTATACCCTTGGTGATTATTGTCATATCCTAAAAATAGACACCTCTGAGACCTATATTCAAGTTTATATTTGTTGTATGGTCTTAGATAGGGAAAGCACAAGCATCCAAAAACCTTAAATGTGGTGTAATCCGATCGTTTCTTATATAATTTCTCAAAAGGAGAGATATAATCTAAGATTGCAGTAGGTAACCAATTTAAGATATAAGTGGCAGTGGTTACAACATCTTCCCAGAAGGACATTGGGAGTTTAGCTATGAACAGAAGAAACAAAGCTATCTCTATTATACTTCTATGGCGTCTCTCAACTGTCCCTTGTTGTTGGTGTGTATAGGGGCATGACAACCTATGACTAATTCCCTGTATTTGTACAAAACTAGTAAAGGCAGTGGACAATAAATCCATGGCATGATCAGTTTGGATACTCTTCAACTTCTGATCGGTTTGTTTTTCCATATAAAGTTTGTAGTTTTTAAAAGCTTCTAGAGGTTGGGATTTGTTTTCAAGAAGGTACAAACAGGTGTACTTGCTATAAGCATCAACAAAAGCAATATAATACCTATATGAGGATCTAGATGTAACAGCAGCAGGTCCCCACAGATCAATAAAAACAAGTTCTAATGGTGTATGGTAAGCAGTATTAGAAGTATGAAAAGGTAAAGCATGTATTTTCCTCACAGAGCAAAATTCACAAATATGTTTTGAAATGTTATTAGCAACAACAGAAACACCACAATTCTTTATAACCCTCAACACATTTTGTAAATGAGCATGGCCTAATCTTTTATGCCATAAGGCTAAAATATCATCCTTCTTAGTTGTACTTACTACTTAGAACAGTTGGAACTTCAGATAAATGCATATTATCAGAGAAGGTAAAATTAACAGCAGTATTAGTAGGCAAAGAAGAGGTACTTTTATTTATAGCACAATGATCAACCATACAAGAATCAACTATACTAGTGGAAGCTAGTTCTTGACTAGGTATTTTGTTACAAGAAACAGAATCTTTATCTCTTCCTAGCATACAAGATAAAGAACTAGCTACATGTTGCTTATCAGAATTTAAAGCACACGGATTCTCAAAAGCATAGATCCCCCCTTTAGTTGTGCCCTGTAGAAGGAGGCTGTGTGTAACCTAATCACGAATAAGGCAGTGATGAGGCCAAAACTCAAAGAAGACATTATTATCAGCAGCAAACTTGGATACACTTATTAAATTTTTAGAGATTTGTGGAGCATAAAGAAGATTATTCAAATTATATCTAATGTTATTATTTTTATCAAACAGTTGAGTATAACCAGTTTTGAGTATGGGAATACCTGTACCATTACCTACAAGGAGTTGATCTGTGTTTTGTGTGTTGTCCTGTGTTCCAATGAAATTTGTTGGGTCAGATGTAACATGATGGCTTGCACCACTATCCGGATACCAAGCTAAATCAGTGCTCTGTAATGGTGGGGCTGTAATGTATGCTCTTGGCTGATGAAAACTTGATGATGGTGGTGGTGGGGTGGAGTTTGCAAACGGAATTTGGGAGGTAGAACCCTGATTGTTGAGAGATGGAGCATATCCATGATCAAATCTGTAGTAGCAATTATATGCAGCATGACCCCCTCTGCCACAGATTTGGCAGAAAGTCCTATTGTTTTGCCAAGAGGTTCTTCCACCACGTTGGAAACGACCTTTACCACGTCCTCTGCGTCCTCCTCCTCTGAAGTCTTCTGATGAAAAATTGTCCGATTGAGTCAAGTTAACCACTGGAACCGATTGACCCAAGTTCTTGCCCCTGTTTATCATGTCATCATAAGTTTGAAGGAGTGTTTCTTCCTCTGGAACAGTGAATGTGCCAAACCTTGACATTACAGATGCAGTGAAAGCATAATACTCTTCATTTAACCCATCGAGGATTACCTGAATATGATCATCAGCACTTAAGGGATTATCAAGAGCCGCCAAGGAATCTGAGATATTGCGAATCTTGGTAAGGTATTCATCAATTGTTCCTGTTTTCTTGATTCCACGAAGTTGCGATTTGAGCCCTTGAACCCTAGTCTTTGAAGTTGCAGAGAAGATATCTTCAATGGTGGTCCAGGCTTCATAAAAACTAGTACACAAAAGGATCTTGTTTTGATATGGCTTCGTGATCGAAGCAGCTAACCAAGTCTGAAGAGCAAAATCATGTTTTCGCCAGGTTCGGTAGGCAGTGTTCTTGTCCTTCGTTGCTCCAGTGTTGGGTGTTGATGTTGGCTCCGCTCCGACTGCTGGTGGATTCTGAACCGCTGAATTAGCCGAGCTTTCTGAAGCAGAAGAATCTATTGGCGATGGCGTTTTCGCTGGATCAAGATGATGCTCCAGCTCCAATGTTTAGATAGTGAGCCAGGCTTGGTACTTCCAAGTGCTATGATTCTTGCCATCGAGCTTGTCCGTTAATGGAACAAGTCCCGATTTAAAGGTTGTTGTGGAATCAGTGAGGAGGAGCGCCTTTGACGGTGAGAGTTAGAGTTGTTGGTTGATGAGAAGAAACGAAGGAAAAATTGGGAAAGTAAGAGAGAGAAGATGAGAGATGAAAGAATCTTTCTTTTTGAGAAGAAAGAAAGAAAAAATCAGAGAAATGATTTAACTAACTCATACCATATTAGCATTAAAAGAAAGTAGTTGTAACTGAATATTCATCATTTCATTATTAGAAAACAGTGTTACATAATAGGTACTTATAGTGTTCATACAAGCATGGTTAAGCCACAAGCAAACCAAGATCAAGAAGACAAGAAAGTTAACTATTAGATATAACTAACTAACCATTATTAACAAACTAACTAATTACATAGCTATCCTCAATATACTGTACATGCCTAACTTGTTAAATATGATTGTTTTTTTCTTTCTGTGTCATTATCTTAACATCTCGTTTGTAATAAATTTGTCGATCAGCTCTCATCTTTTCTTCAACTCTTCCCAATAAATCTATTATAGTATACTTAATAAAAAATCACATATAATTTTACTTTTTACCACCTGGTAAATGGTAATGACACCTGATTATGAATTTATGAGCAAATTAGCTGTTAATTAAGATAAGGTTTTCACATATTTTAACATATTCTTCCCATAACTTTATTCATTTGTCCACGCATGTTTTTTTTTTTGGTTGGTTGTTGCATATCTAAATTGTGGATATTGATTCGGGAAAATCACGTGTCAAATTTGTAAACAGAAAAAGAAAATAGAAATTGGTGAATTTTAATTAAATTAGAAAATTTGTTCGGTATACATATTTCTTTTTTATATTTTATAAAAGTTAAAATAACATATAAATATAAACTCACATATTTAATTAATGAGTAATGCTACGAAATCAATGTTACCGGATCAATATGGAACCAATGAATATAATTGAGGAAATAGTGGATGGTAAAAAGGAAAAAGAAAAAAAATAATATTAGCTTCCTATTATCTCCTTAATATTAGCTATCAAGATTTTCTCTTAATTAGAATAAAATTTATAATTTTATTATTTACCTAGGTAGTATTGAAAAAATCCCCTTAAAAGTTAAATTATAGACTATATTTTGATGAGTGTACATATCATTGTAAGGTTTTAGTAAATGATATTTGAAATGTTTGAGGTATAATCAAAAACTTAAATATTACTATAGTTTTTATTATTAATTTTAATTATATATATATATATTATAATTAAAATTTATTAAAATTAATGACTAAAAATATAAAAATATATGATTTTCGGTAATATTTGAGATGCTCTTGCATGATATTAATTGGTTGGAGGTGTATCATTATGGAGAGACTACTGCATACAGTAGTACTACCATACAGTACATGTCTCATTGTCTCCACACTCCATAAATTATATGAAATTAAGAAAGAAAGAAGGAAGAATTGAAGGTCAAATCATCGAGTGGGAGACACTCTGATGCTTAGTGAAAAGGTGCAGAGTAATAATAACACTCCTTATATTTTATTTTTGGGTTAAGTAATATTTTATTGCTATAGTTTTAGCCGAAAATTAATATTGTTATCGAGATTTTTTATGTTTAAAATTATTTATGACATTTATTTTATATTTTAAAATGATTTTTTCGGATCATAAATTTTTCTTAACAATAAAATTGTCTATTGAATTATCTTCACCATCATTATTTTCCTTTTCATGATAATCACTACCAACGGCACTAGTAACTTTTGAATAAGTATAAAAAATTAAATTTTAAATTATGATTCAATAAAATTAATAATGCTGAATTTTAAAAAAGAATTAAAAAAATTCTTTTGGTGGTATTGTTAATAATTATCAGGTAAAGAAAAATAATAATAGTAAAAGTGATATAATTTAAGGAATAATTTTTTTAAAAGAATTTGTAATTGGAAACATGATTTTAAAATAAAAAATAAATATTAGAAACAATTTTGAATTTAAAAAAACACTAGGGACGATTTTAACTTTTCATTAAAATTATAGAGATTAAAATAATACTTAACCTTTAGATTTTTTTTTAATGAATGTCACAATTGGATTCATATGAAGAGATGATGAATTTGTATGTGAGTAGTTATCGATATACGATCTGGGATAACAAAAACTTAACGTGTGAAATAGAATTAAAAGGGAAATAATTAAGAGATAATAAAAATCAATCTAAAGGGATCTAAACTTTTTATTTTTTTATTAATTATTTATTATTAAAATAAATGAGTAATTTTTAGAAGTTATAAAGCTAAATAAACTAGGTTTATATATTTGTCTTTTAACATTATTCTAAACTAAAATAATCTTTAATTATTAAAATTATAATACAATTAAATAACTAATTATGTTAAAATATATTAAACGAGTAATGCTAAAGAACTAACATTAGGGGGATCAATAGGGAGCCAATAAGTGTAATTAGGGAAATAGTGGATGGTAAAAGGAAAGAAAAAAAAAAAATGATATTGATTCACTATTGTCTCCCTAATGTTGACTCTCAAGACTTTCTCATATTAAATATATAAAATAATTAGATATATCATCTTGGGCTGCGTTTAATGTCGACAACAAAATAAGATATACAAAACACTGAGAATACGACATAAAAGACGGATACACAAAAATTAGTGTTTTATATTTTGTATGGAGATAAATAAGAAAAAAGATTAAAATAGTAAAAAAAATTATAAAAAAGTCTGATTTTTCTCTCACATAAAATTAAGAAAAAGATTAAAATAGTAAAAATTGTACAATAACAAATTAGTTAGAATGATAAAAGGAAAAATAAATAAATTTTAAAGAGTTAACCACCAAAATTACTCTCAAATTTTTAAATCGCTGACAAAAATATCCATGAATTTTAGAAACGACAAATGTGATCTTCAATATTATTAAAACGTGACAAATCAATCCAAATAACAAAAAATCAGTAAAACATTAACTATAAAATTTGATGACTTTTGGGTTGATTTGTCACGTTTTAATAATATTGAAAGGTACATTTGTCCTTTTTAAAATTCATGAACATTTTCATCGGTAATTTGAAAATTCGAGAACAATTTTGATGGTTATTAATCCATAAATAAATAGATTGCACCCCTTGTTAATGTTTATGTGTCTTTCTATCGGAAACACATAAAATGTATTAATTCGGTATTTCAAAATACAACTTATCTATATCTTATTTTTCAAATATAATTTTTGTTTTTCTATATTTTATTCGAATAGTGTCATGTACTTGTAAACAAACGCAAGATTGAAGAGCCTACACATGGTAGGTGTCCAACTAGATGTTTGCTAGTTAGTCATATATAATAAATTAGGGACTTATCTCGTACAATTATAAATAATACAAATATGAATTTTATTAGAAGTATATCAGGATTTATATCTATATTTATTTTAATTTTTGTAGAATATAAGAGATGAAATTTGTATTATAAAAAAAAACTTTTAAACTATATCTTATATCTGTATCAAATTACCTTATATCTTTATAGAATAATTTGCAAATACATTAATAATAACTTAAACACTTCACGGTTTTAACTCTTCTATTGATTTATAAGAGGTAACAACTAGCGTAGGTGAGTTTACTATGTATTGTATGACTCCATAATTGAGTATTTTGCTGTGTAATTTGAGGCTTATTTATTCTTGATGGCAATGTCGAAGGGATTGAAGGGGATAATTAAGTTCTCTTGAACTGTTCGTTTCGTTTGGGTTAAGAATAAAATCATCTTTCTAAAAAAAATATAACAGTTAGCTAATGGGGCAATGAAGTGGTGGGATAATACTAAGACACTTCCTGAGGACTAAATTTTAGGAATCAAATACACATGTTTCAGTGTTTCATATATTCAACATTAATTATTGGGCAGAAAAGAACAACCTGAACGAAAGGATTCTTTTGAAGGAATCCAACTTGTCCAAATAAGCGTACCAAGTGTGTAAATTAATGTTCTTTTCTTTAGAATTAGGGCAGGGATGATAGTTAGCTGAGTCAAATTGAAAGATGTTTCTTTCTTTTTTTAAATAAAAAAGAAAATTACAAAAAGTTTACATGTATAGCCCATTTTAAACAATGAATCATCTACTATTGAATATATAGCTGGGAGCCTGCGAGTGAAATTAAACCCAAAGTCGTCCCATTTCTTGCATTGATTGAAATATTTCTTAAAGTTCTAATTGTATTAATTACGTTTATGACAAAAAGACACATATTAGTCTCTAAAATCTATGGTGTTTTTTTGTCAGATGATTTATTGTGTCTATAAAGACTAACGTAGTACACTTTTATCAATTTTAAAGAAGTATTCAGAATTTAGGATTTAAGATTTATGATTTATTATTTAATTTAACTCATATACATGTATACGTGTTTCTTTTTGTTTTTCTTTTTTTCGTTTAAATTGTAAATTCGAATATATCATGCATCTCGAACAAATTCCACAGCCCCAACAAACCACAACTAATAAATGATTATGGGGGTCGATTTCAATGGCAATGGCAATTTGACCTTCAACCTTGTTGTATGGGTGAGACAAGATGTGGTTTAGTTCATGGTGGTTGAGCTGTGATGGAGATGGATGGTTAGAACATAGCTCGTCCTTGATGATTATTAATTCCCATAAAAGATGATGATGGAGATGGTTTAACAGATGTATGTACATACATGTACATGTGGACGACATTGTTGCTGATTTCTGGTTGAAGAAGATGATGGACCAGTAGCTAGGTAGGGATAGTAAGGTAGAAATGTGTGGATAACATGTATGTTTTCTTGTTACTATTATATTGAAATATTTGATTTCCTTGAGATAATAAAAAGATTGATTGTTTTATGTTTCATTGTTACTATTGAAATATTTAATTATTATTATTATTATGAATGAATGATCGTTAAATTTCATTTCTAATTACTATATTTGACAAATTAGAGGTATCACAAATGTTAGAAGTCTAATATTTTTTTATTAGCAGTAATACTACGGCGTTAAATTGTATTTCTAATTCTTATACCATAACAAATCGTTAATTCTTATTTTTTTTGTTCTGATTCAAATTTTTTATGCTAAATTTTATTATTTATGTGAATGTTTAAAAGTTTTATTTTAAATTTTATTATATTTATATTTGACATGTGAATCTATTAAATATGAAAATATGTAAATAAATATATAGACATGTGTACCTCTAAATTTAGTTTTTTATTAATATCAACCAATATTTTGAGGCAATACTTTTTTTATTTTTTCTATTAGGATTTAGGGATGTTTAGAGATTAAAATTGAGTTTGATACTTAGTATTCTAGTATTGATCAAGTGCATGTTAATAAAAAATGATAAATTTTGTTCGTCTCATATATTATTTTTCTATAGGTATATATTGAATTAAAACGTTGCCTTGAAATATTTGAATGTGAATTGATTTTCTAACTAAAGATATTTTGGATTAATTATTTTAATGTCATATTATTCTTTATGAAGTTTAATCATTATATGTATTAAAATGTTTAAATACTAATGGTTTACAAATTACAAGAGCTGATGATGAAATAAACAAATTGACATAAATTCAAGGTTTTTTTTTTTGTTTTGTTTTTGGACATGTATAAATTCAAGTTTGTTTTGAACTTTTGATTATTTGAAGTTCTGGTAAGGATGAATAATCAATCACAATTTACAAGGGAGAAATGAAACCCAAATTGTGTATACTATTTTCTTTAATTTTGGACAGAAATTGTGTATATTATTTTTTTTTTTTTGGTCATGTTTTTTTTGGTCAGGAATTGTGTATATTATTTAAACTAGACTCCAGAGACCAGAGTAGACACCAAAAAAAAAAAAAAAAACTAGACTCCAGAGAGACGCTGTTGGTAACAAATTGTGCTGTAATCGATAGGACACATTTTTACATAAACAAATGCAAATAGAGAAAAGATTCATCTCGTTTTTATGTTTAAACTAACCCAAAATATACATGACCAAAAATCCAACAAAAACAACATGCTCATGTTCAATACAAATAAATAATAAAAAGTTTTTTTTTGGTGACCTATAAAAAGTTCATCATGTTAATAAACAAAATGTCAATAGTCACCCAAAAACAATGTCAATGTTTTACTTTTGTTTTGGGCCTTTGGTCCCCTTTAGAGAAGTGGTTGCTACAGTGTCTACAACTTGTATGTGTACCAACATAATAAAAGTGGGTTTCGCAGGCTTTTTTTCTTCTTAAAAAATTAATAGCACTTTTGAAAGGTTCCAAAAAAAAAAAACACTTTTGAAAAGGTTATGAAAAATATTACCGTTTTATGCATTATGACAACGTAATGCAATCAAGGCCAATTAGCGATGGCAAAAATATCCACGGCCACGGATATCCGTCAAAATTACCCATGACAGAGAGCTTAATGGGGATCCGTGAAATCTCCATTTGGACGAGGATTGAGATACCCGCCCCTTGGAGACCTTTGAAATCCCACAAAGTGTGATATTAGATAATTATCCACATGCATATATAAAAGCTAAGATTTTGTTTATGTTAAAAACATATTTATATTTTATTTTCTTTAATTGTATATGTTTGAGATTTTATATGCACGTGAATTGTTAAATTTGTA
The DNA here is from genome assembly GCA_036250425.1 of Stylosanthes scabra. NCBI lineage: Eukaryota > Viridiplantae > Streptophyta > Magnoliopsida > Fabales > Fabaceae > Stylosanthes > Stylosanthes scabra. Next base: position 50,015 of record JASCZI010030487.1, on the reverse strand, counting down.
TTTGAATTGTATTTAATATGTTAAATTTTAGGAAAATTCTACTATGAAGACATTTAAATGTCTTCTAGTAAGGATTTGTCATATTTAGAAGTTAATCTCTCTCATAATGATAGTATTAATTACACATCAGATTTTAATAGCACAAATTAATGGTTAAGATTCAATCAAAATATCTATCTTCAAAGACACTTTAGTGTCTTCATCATAGACTTTCCCTAAATTTTATTGTATTATACTCAATTTTATTATGATTGTCTTAATTTTTAAAATTTTTTATTTGAAAATTGATATCATGGATATCCGTGCGTGTCTACCAACCCGTAGAGATTTATAAATGAGGCCCCAGTGGAAAAGCGATTGCACAATCAAGAACAATGATGGTAAATTTTTAATAGAAATTAAATGAACGACAATAACCGGGTTGGACTAATTCCTAGCATTGACGATAACCTATAATACTGCATACATCGCGGTTACATTTATTAACTGAGCTTAAAATATGATTTTGGTCAACATAGAAATGCTTATTGATCCGGCCTGTCATAAGCTCGGCCCAAAAGAGCTCATCAGGATAGCTCTTACCAAACTAACGATCCATTTAAGCAACACATCAGCCCAACAACCGAACTCCTACGTAAAGGATCCACCTTAACAGGGCCCAAGACCCGAACCGATCTGTTCTAACGCCGCCAAATCCAAACTGAACAGATGACTGAAACCCTAATCCAATCAAACAAACACGTGCTCATCTAAACGGATGAACTCAACCAACAACAAATTAAATAAGACTTATCAGCTAAGTCTTCAAATCCCGAAGAGTTCGGGATCCGATCACTAAGCCCTCTAACGGCATCCAAACCTAACTGCTCACTCAAGTCATCTTATTTAACTATCCTAGTTTGACCTAGGAAGATATGTTCTCTTCTCCATCTCTTCACTTAAACTCATAAGTGTTCTCCCTATCTGACTTGAGCGTCGAAGTGGCCTTGCAGGTCCACCCCCCGCTGTTCCTTGGAGATCAGAGCTACACTGAAGATTCTTGTGGAAGCTGAAGTGTTCATCCTTTGTTCGAGCACAATGATCTTGGAAGAGCTCATCCTCGAAGTCCTCGGACGGCCAAACTCTTCCACTTCCGCACCAGAACAATTGGCACCCACCGTGGGGCCGAATTTTTTATTGGCTAACCCACTTCACCTTTTCTTTTTTTTCTTTCTTGTCTTCCTCTTTTTTGCAGGAACCGATCATGTCAAACGGGAATACCCCAACTCCTCAAGAGATGACGGAACTCTTCAATGCTATGAAAGAAGAGCTTCAGCAGCTCAAAAAGGAGCGGGCTGAATGGAATAAGAGAGAGGAAGGCAAACATAACCAAGAAACTGAGAATGACGATGAGGACATCATAACCAGTGGTGCCCTCAAAATCAGGCGAACTAAGGCCCTGTCAAAGGAGATCATGGACTATGAGATGCCTATGAACTTCACTCTGCCGACCACTCTGAAGCCTTATAAGGGCATCGGAGACCCCATCATTCACGTCACAAAATTTGAAAGCATGATGATCCTTAATGGTGCCTCCGACGTCATCCTCTGCCGATCATTCCCTACCTTCCTTGATGGCACAGCTCTCTTATGGTTCTCCTCTCTACCTGAGGGATCAATCACATCATTCCAGGAACTATCAGATCAATTTGTCAATCATTTTGCTGCTTCGGCAGTTTACAAGTACGATTCCGATTACCTAAGTACCATCAAACAGGGTCCTCACGAAAGTCTCCGAGAATACATGGAGAGGTTCCAAGAAGCCGCCACTGAAATTCCGAATCTTGATGCTAAGGTCCACCTCCATGCACTTAAGAGTAGACTCCGACCAGGTAGGTTCCAAGAATCCATCGCAGTCAGAAAACCAAAAACCCTAGTTGAGTTTAGAGAAAGAGCTCACGGCCAAATTGAAATCGAAGAATTCCGTAAGGCCAGGCGCTCGGATAAACCCGAACCGAACAAATCGGATACCCGACCACCTAAGCCTACAAACAATACCCTTAGTAATGGCAACTGAGACATTCGGAAGACCTTCCAACCGACCCCTAAGTTCGAGAGTTACACGCAGTTCAACAGGGACAAATCTGAGATCATCAAAGAGATCTTAAATTCCAAACTAATCAAACCACCAACAAAAGCTGGGAACTACAAAGATCAGAAGTACGTTGACAAATCAAAATACTGTACTTTCCATAAAAAACATGGACACAACACATCTGATTGTGTCATTGCCAATGACTTGCTTGAGAAGCTAGCTCGGCAAGGCCACTTAGACAAATATATCAGTGGTCGGATGACAAAGAAATCCACTGAGAGCTCTTCCCATCAGAAATCCAAAGACAAACAAATCGTTGACGGAACCCCTAAGATGGAAGGAGAACTGCTCCACATCTCTGGGGGCTTTGCAGGAGGTGGTAACTCCATTTCAGCTAGGAAGAGGTCCTTCAAGGCAATGATGGCCCTTGAAGGAACCGACCTCTCTGACATTCCCAAACTAGACGTTCCAGAGATCACTTTTCAGCCATCCGATTTCAAAACAACTAAAGCAAATCTGGATGATCCAGTGGTCATCTCTGTTTTCATAGGCAGACTGCTCGTTCATAAGGTCCTCCTTGACCCAGGGAGCAGTGCCGATGTCTTATTCTACTCTACTTTCAAAAGAATGCAAATCAGCGAGAAAGCACTTCAACCGTCCACTGGAGAACTAGTCGGTTTCTCAGGTGAACGAGTCCTAATCCTCGGCTATGTGTGGTTGTGAACCACACTCGGTGAACCTCCTAACTCTAAAACTCTTGATATTCAATATTTAGTAGTTGATTGTCCTAGCCCTTACTATTTCATATTAGGGAGACCTAGTTTAAATGCTTTTGGTGCTATTGTTTCCACTTTACACTTGTGTGTTAAGTTTCTTGCGCAGAATAACAAAATAGCAACTGTCCATGCTGACCACAAGAAAGCTCGGAAATGCTACAACACTAGTCTGGTGATGTCTCCAGAAGCCAAACCGAAGAATGTAAACTCAATTTACAATGTGGGGGAGCTCCCACCTCTCACCGAGCTTGATCCAAGAACGAACACATAAGATCGTCCTACGCCAACCGAAGAATTACAGAAACTCATCCTTGATGACGACCCTAACAAGTTCACCTATATTGGCAGCAACTTGCAACCTACCGAGAAAGCCGAACTCATCAAACTCCTAAGAGAGAATGTCCATCTCTTTGCTTGGAGCCCCGCTGACATGCCTGGTATAGACCCAGAAGTCATCTGCCACAGGCTTGCCATCAACCCAGCTGTCCGACCTGTTGCACAAAAGAAAAGGCACCTCGGTTCCGAAAAAGAAAAAGCAGCACAAGAGGAAACCGAGAAACTAATCAGAGCTTGCTTCATCAAAGAGGTCCGCTTTAGTACATGGCTAGCAAATGTGGTCATGGTAAAGAAACACAATGGTAAATGGAGGATGTGTGTAGACTTCAAAGACCTCAACCGAGCTTGCCCTAAGGACGCATATCCTTTACCTTGCATAGATAAGCTTGTTGATAATACTTCTGGTTTTAATACTTTGTCTTTTATGGATGCTTACTCTGGTTATAATCAAATAATGATGCACCCTTCTGACCAGAGTAAGACTGCTTTTATTACTAACAATGGTAATTTCTGTTATAAGGTTATGCCGTTCGGTTTAAAGAATGCAGGTGCAACCTATCAGAGGTTAATGGACAAGGTCTTCGCAGATCAGATCGGCCGCAACATGGAGGTTTATGTCGATGACATGGTAGCAAAGACCCCTGAAAGCCGACTACATACTGAAGACTTGAAAGAGATCTTCAGTCAGCTACACAAGTACAACATGAAATTAAACCCTGAGAAGTGTGCATTCGGGGTTCAAGGAGGCAAGTTCCTTGGCTTTCTTTTAACAAGCCGAGGAATAGAAGCAAATCCAGAAAAATGCCAAGCAATAATCAATATGATAAGTCCTCAATCAATAAAGGAAGTGCAACAGCTAACTGGTCGGTTGGCCGCCCTCTCTAGGTTTCTGCCAAGGGTAGCTCACTGATCATACCATTTCTTCCAAACACTTCGTAAACGAGCCGAATTCGTTTGGAATGAAGACTGTGAAGTAGCCTTCAATGAGCTAAAACATATCCTATCTTCCCCACCGATCTTACACAAACCTGATGTTGGCAAACCTTTACTCTTATATCTGTCTGTTACTGACTTCGCGATCAGCTCGGTGCTCGTCTTAGAAGTAGACAAGCAACAACAGTCGATCTACTTCGTGAGTAAACTGCTTCAAGGGGCTGAACTTCGCTATCCTAAAATGAAGAAACTAGCCCTAGCCCTAGTCATAACGGCTCGGAGGTTAAGACATTACTTCCGAAGCCACTCAATCATTGTCAAGACAGATCAACCAATGAGGAATATCCTTACTAAACCCGATTTGGCGGGTCGGCTAATCAAATGGTCCATTGAACTTTCTGAATTTGATATCTCTTATCAATCTAGAGGTTCAATCAAGTCGCAACAGCTCGCCGACTTCATTTCTGAACTAACAACCCACGAGCCAACCTCTTCAAACAAATGGACTTTGTATGTCGATGGCGCGTCCAACCCCATGGTTGTGGAGCAGGAATAGTGTTGACAGACGAGAACAATCTCATCATTGAACAATCTTTGCACTTTAAGTTCAACACAAGCAATAACCAAGCAGAATACGAAGCCCTTCTAGCTGGACTCAGATTAGCTAAAGAACTCAACATCAGCAACCTAGTCATCAACTGTGACTCCCTCTTAGTAGTTCAACAGGTAAACGGGGTCTTTCAGGTAAACGGGGTCTTTCAGGTAAAAGACCCCCTCCTCAACTTATACCTTAAGTCTATGCAAACATTAATGACTTCTTTTGCTAAAATTAAACTTAATCATATCCCTAGAGAAAACAATGTTAGAGCCGATGTCTTGTCTAAATTAGCTGCTACTCGGCTTGGTGGATCTTCAACGTTGGCACAACTTGAACTCCACCAACCAAGTTTTTCACCATCTGCCATTATGAATGTTTCACAGGATACAGATTGGAGATCGCCCTTCATTCAGTACCTCCTCAACGAATCAATCCCAGAATGCATAAAGGATACAAAGAAGTTCCGAAGGCAAGCAACCCAATATACACTGCTCGGAACCGACCTCTACAAAAGAGGATTATGCCGACCCCTTCTCAGATGCCTTAACTCCTCTGAGGCAGAAATTGCCATGGATGAAGTCCATGAAGGTGTTTGTGGAACTCACAGAGGAGGTCGGAGCTTAGCCAACAAGCTCCTCAGAGCTGGATATTACTGGCCTACCTTTAAAGCTAATTGCATGCACAAGGTGAAGACTTGTGACAACTGCCAACGACATGCACCAACCATACATCGTCCGGCCGATCTCTGTAAGAGCTCGGAGGTAAGCTGGCCCTTCTGTAAGTGGGGGCTGGATATACTTGGTCCTTTTCCTATTGCACCTGGTCAAGTTAAATTCCTTATAGTTGCCATAGACTATTTTACTAAGTGGATAGAAGCATTGCCCTTAGCTCGAATCACATCTGAAAAGACTACCTCTTTTGTTTGGAAAAATATAATCTGTAGATTCGGTATTCCTTATGAAGTAGTAACTGATAATGGTAGACAATTCATAGATGATAAGTTTACTTCCTTATTGTCTAACTTTCATATTAAGCATCATCTATCCTCAGTTGAACACCCTCAAACTAATGGTTTGGCTGAGGCTGCAAACAAGGTTGTTTTGCAGGCACTTAGGAAGAGACTCGACAACGCGAAAGGTCGTTGGGCCGAGCTCATTCCAGAGGTCATTTGGGGATACAACACAACTCCCCACTCTTCAACTAAAGAAACTCCTTTCTGACTTGTGCATGGCAGAGATGCAATGATCCCAGTAGAGATCTCCCTATCATCACTCCGAACTCAAATGCAGAACATGGACATCAATGATTCAAGCCAACAAGCAGAACTAGACACCATGGATGAAGACCTCAACATGGCAACAATTCGGCAGCAAGCAATTCAACGACAAACAGCTCGGAAATACAATCAAGGAGTCAAACCGATGTCATTTAAACAAGGAGACTTAGTCCTCCGAAAAACTGAAGAAGCAAGAAAACCTCCAGGCCAAGGCAAGCTCGCCCCAACTTGGGAGGGACCGTTCAGAATAACAGAAGTACTCGGCAAAGGAGCTTATAAGTTAGAATCTTTAGACGGCAACATA
>JASCZI010030487.1:33416-43708 GCA_036250425.1 Stylosanthes scabra | reverse complement strand
ATTCTTAGGTTGGGACAAGGTGATGCACTCTTTTTCCTACTCACAAGCTTTTTCCTACCCTGGGTTTTGCTTGGAGAGGTTTTAATGAGGCACCCCACCCCCAACCAATTACCACTACTAATAAAAGTGAGAACTTTTATACTTTCTACTTGCTTAATATCTATTATTCATTCCTATAACTACCGATCCTTCTTACAAAAGCACAATCCGAACACTTAGTGACACTATGCCGATCACTTTTACAAACAATTACAAGAGCTCGGTCATAGCCGAGTACTTCGACTAATAACTTCAAAGTATCACTTTGAAACCAAACATGTAAACATCAAATCATCAATTCTCCTATATACTTATTTTACTAAGTTTATAAAAATTAACAATTTCAACCACCTATTAACTGTGTTCTCAATAACTTTCATCTACAAAGTTAACAATCCAATTTCACAATTTCTATGTGAATAGTCAATACTCCATCACTTATTATATAAGTTAAAAGCCATTATTTATATCCGATCTATACTTACCTTGTGTATAAGTTGCAAATTATCAAACAACTCTGAAATCTAAATCTATGCTTATCTTAAGCGTAAGTTGTACACTATTCAAAATCATTGTGAACAACATTCATTCATCACCAATTATCTAACCTTATGTATGAGTTAATAACATTCTATGAAACCATTAAAGACTATGTCCCTCCTTTTCAAATCGTTTACACTAGTCTAAATGTCAAATCCGAGCCAATAACCAACTAAAGGTTAAGTTCCATTACTTAACCCAATAGCATAGCATTTACCAAAACGACTTTGCTAAAATAGTAAAGTAACTTGTTCAAACAAACAAAAAATCACAACATATCAAAATAAACTTATCAGAAAAGATAAGTTAATTGTTCAACCTACAAATTCACAAACAGTCTTATACTAACTAATAACTTATCTGCAACTAAGTTATAAGAACTCTAAGCAGCACCATCTTTGGGATTGTGGTCATCCCCACCCTCCTCGTCCACCTCGTCGTCATCCACCAAAGCACCGTTATGTACTACCTTAATAGGGTCCAGGTTGTCAAACTTCAAATCCGGGTAAAAGAACTCGGCTTGTTTCCGCGCTCTTTCGAACCCGATCTCCAGCATGGTGTAGCCATGGTTCTCCTTGCTCATCTCTGCTTCCTTCTTTTCGGCAGCCAACTCCACCACTCTAGCCTCAAGGTCAGTCTTGTCCCTGTCAAGCCTCTGCAGCTTCCCCTTTAAGCTTTCCACACCCGTCTTCAACTCAGACATCTCTTTTTCCCTCAAGGCCAGCTGCTCGGTCACCACCTGCAGCTTCCTTTCAGCTTCCAAACTTCTCTGGATTTCTCTAATCTCCTCCTTCTTTCTCTCAGCCTCTCCTCGAGCCTTCAGTTCTTCGAACCTGCCAAGGCAGAGGAGGCGAGCAGGACATACCTACAAAATACAATACACAAATCAATCTTACTAACCCCTTCATACAAATCAATTTAATCATATACTAAAAAATTACAAAAACTTACTTGCATGAACCGAGCTCGTGTAAGATCGTCCACGGAGCCAATCAAATCTAAATCAGTTTTAGACTGAAAATGCTCCTCAACCACCACAGAGATGGGGAAGTGCTCGGACCAAACAGAGGTCAAGTCCTCTTCCCCACCATATCCATGCAACTTTCTCTGTTTCTCAGTGATCTGCTTTACTTCGTCCAAACTGACCTCTTTACCACAGCATTTGGCAGAGGTCAGGTCGATCACTTTCTTACTAGAGCCTCCTTCTTCAGCTCTTCTCCTCTTCATACTTACAACCCTTTTCTTCTCAGGAGGCTGATTCACCACTCCCCCCTCCTCGGCTTTAACGACATTCGAAGCCGAATGCCCCTTCTCGGCTCTGCTCTTGAAGAAATTCTTCAAACCTCCAGTGGTCGTCTCTGCAAACAAGACAACAGATCAGCTACGATCAAAACCAAAATAGTTTTAACAAATTATACATACACTATAAAGTTTACCTAGATATCTCTCCACATACTCCCTCTCTTTATCCCACTTAAATAGCATGGTGAGGGATAACACCTCGGTCTTTTCAACAAATCCCTCCAAGAACTCAACCATCCTAGCACTCTCCCCACTAATCCTAGTCATACCCAATATCTGAACTGGCTCCGAGTACCAGTACAAAGGGAACCGTTCTAACCCATATTCATCAAGGTAAAATGGGAACTGATCCTCGGCACACGTCACCTTCACATACATTTCCTTAAAATCCTTGTAAGATTGCCTATACAAGCTGAACAGTGCCTTACCCTGGACACTGTTCAGCGTAACCGTTCCCCCCTTCCGAACCCCTTTTGCTTGGAAGAAAGAAAAGAAGACCTCCAACAGAGGCTTCGTCCCCAAATACTCCATTAATATTTCAAATCCCCTCACAAATGCCCACGCATTCGGATGGATTTGAGTCGGAGCACACTTTAACTGATTTAAAACTCCACACTCGAACTCCAAAAAAGGGAATTTTATCCCCACATCTATAAAGACAGTGGTGTACATATAAAACCACTCCCAACCCTCTCCTCTATGATAAACCCTATTATCTACCCCACATGGTAAAAAAACGCAGCTTCACAACACTGCCTCCGCGAACAAACGTAGAAGGCTCACCTAACACCTCTATACTGTCCGAATCTACAAAGAGGGAAGCCATTTCCTTCACCTCACCCTTCACCCAAGAATACCGATCCTCCACAGCAATGGGCACTACTGGCTTCCCATTCTCATCAATTTGCCTATTAACAGCCATTAATCAAATTATCTAACCCAACAACAAGACGAAGAAGAAACAGAGACAGAAGCAGAAAAGACAATGAAAATGATATAAACTAACCTCTTTGACTCATGTTTCTTCAAATATGCTATGACCACCGAGGAAGTGTAACTATTTTTCTCTCTCTCAAAATTGTAAGAGTGTAACTTAACCTTACAATAACAATCCACATATCAAAATGGTTCACTCCCACTTACTTCTCCAACCGTTAAATGAAACAATAACTTCCTTCATCTAACGGCTAATAACAACATGGGGAAACGCGGACTGTCATAACTCCCCATCATGTCTAATCACTACTTCTCTCTCTTACTTTTACCACATGCTGAATTAATCTTACTAACCGCCATGTTTAATTAATTACTTATTCCTATTTTTATTTTCATTTTTTATTTCCTCTATTAACCTAGATAATATTTACAACCTTACCTTCACGAAATTACAGCCTGAACTTGGGGGCTGATACACACCATAACCGATCTTATGACACGTTTTATTTTTCTAAAAGCTCAACCTGCCAATTTCGATCAGGTCAAGCTTGGGGGCTGTGATCCGGCCTGTCATAAGCTCGGCCCAAAAGAGCTCATCAGGAGAGCTCTTACCAAACTAACAATCCATTTAAGCAACACATCAGCCCAACAACCGAACTCCTACGTAAAGGATCCACCTTAACAGGGCCCAAGACCCGAACCGATCTGTTCTAACGCCGCCAAATCCAAACTGAACAGATGACTGAAACCCTAATCCAATCAATCAAACACGTGCTCATCTAAACGGATGAACTCAACCAACAACAAATTGAATAAGACTTATCAGCTAAGTCTTCAAATCCCGAAGAGTTCGGGATCCGATCACTAAGCCCTCTAACGGCATCCAAACCTAACTGCTCACTCAAGTCATCTTATTTAACTATCCTAGTTTGACCTAGGAAGATATGTTCTCTTCTCCATCTCTTCACTTAAACTCATAAGTGTTCTCCCTATCTGACTTGAGCGTCGGAGTGGCCTTACAGGTCCAGCCCCCCGCCGTTCCTTGGAGATCAAAGCTACACTGAAGATTTTTGTGAAAGCTGAAGTGTTCATCCTTTGTCCGAGCACACTGATCTTGGAAGAGCTCATCCTCGAAGTCCTCGGACGGCCGAACTCTTCCACTTCTGCACCAGAACACTTATAATTAAGCACATTTAAAAAGTTGACTATCTATATATTGGCACTGGACGCACAACGAAATATTTAGTTCAAAATATTCCAACTTAAATGTAATATGCGCGTGCGTTCTATGTTCGATTGTCACAGAAAGATATTGAAAGAACAAGTGATGGAACTTGCATCAAATTGGGGGACATCGACTATGGTGAATTCTCTTCATAATCTATAGGAACAAGATTGGAGGTATGGCTCCTACGAGAACCTAGGAAAGAGTTGGTGTGTGAAGAGTTTAAGTCAAATAAGGAGTGCTTGCTACCAGTTCTAAGAGTGACAGTAATGTGTAAGTTAATTTTAATAAACACCAGTATTCAACGTACCCCCAGTCATAGTCAATACAATCGTGTTCATGATAAGCGTCCACTTTATTCACTCTTGTTCTTGTTCTTGATCCAAATTTGGGACTTCCAATTCTCGAACCACCAATCGTGATGGAACCAGAGTGTTATAGTTAGAATTGGGGACCCAAATGCTTTTTAAACTTATTAACTTCTCTCCATCAGAAAAGCAAGTAACTGCCAATGCAGTTAACTAATATAATAATTTAATAAGAAAAAGACTAGGGAACCAACATATTATGACCAATAGGGAGCAAATATGAATTACGGATGATAACTCATATAAATTTTAGATGATAACTTAATTATTGGCTCCCTAATTGGCTTCATAGAGTTGGTTCCGTAACATTGTTCTTTTAATAATTATTAATACCACCAGACTAATTTTCATATTAACAAATTGGACCACATATATAAAATATAATATTCTAACATTCTCCCACTTGGTCCAACATTTATTACATGGAGTCTGTAACTACAAACAATTAAAATAAATTACACGAATCATAGCGGTAGGTCCTCATTAATTGAGTACTACGTTCCATGTATCACAGTTTAATATCCCTTAACATTTATGTGGTATTTCTGTATGAATAAGCCCAATGCTTATCCTAGGTCCTTTACTAAAATTTTATTTTTCATTCTCAATTATATATGTACTCGTTAGCCAAATGAGAAACAAATAATTATAAAAATTCCATATGATGCATAAACTCATATGATAAGATGATCCTTAAACAATCCTTGAGGCATGCCTTTTGTTAAAGGATCAGCTGCGCTATCATCTGATTAGTACTAACATAATCCATAAACATAGATGCTGAATTATCACAATGTATCCTCAATGGCCTAGAGATAGAGTCCATAATTTTAAGCCTAGAGAGATAAAATTATTCAACCAAACATCCTATAATGTAGCTTCAAAACAAGCAATAAATTCATCTTACATTAAGCAAGCATAAAAATGTATCACATATGATCTACTAAAACATTATCCTCATGATGTAGAAGAATAGGTTGTTCTACATTAACCTATCTATAAGATATTGTACTAAATAATCATTTTTCTGCATAACATATAAAATAGGCCCTTATAGTCCTTATTGGATTTAGCTTCCTTTCACGTGGAATATAAATCCGAACTTCAGCAGGACAATCCAACTAGATTTCCAACCTTTTCATAATTCAAATGGTGTTAGTTAGAACTCTATTTAATATATAAGTAGCTGTCTTAAGAACTTCACTCTACAAAGACAAAGGAAGATTGGAGTTGCTAATCATACTCCTCACTATATCAAATAAGGTCCTATTTCTTCTTTCAGCAACACCTGATTAGGGTGCTAGACATGGTGTACTGAGCTACAATACCACGCTCTTGAAGAAAATTTGCAAATGGACCAGGTGTTTGTCCACCTACCATAGAACTCTCCACTACCTCTATTTGATCTCACGATCTTAATTTGCTTTCCGCATTGTTTCTCTACTTCTGCTTTGTAAACTTTAAAAGCATCTAATGCCTCGTACTTATTAGGAAGCATATAGAGATATATATATATATATCACGAATAATCATCAATAAATGAGATGAAATATTTCTAACAGCTTGAGTACATGTCAGGACAAAACATATCAGTGTGAATTATTTCTACTCTGTCAGTACTCCGCTGAGCACTTTTTGGGACTTTTTGGTTTGCTTACCCTTTATGCAATCCACACAAATATCAAAAGCAGTAAAGTCTAGAGGTCCAAGAACCCTTCATTTACTAACATTTATATAGCTACATCAAAACCATAACAAATGATATACATGCCAATGCAAATCATATCAAAATAAAATATGAACCATAGTGTCATTAAAGTCTGCCTGGCAAAAAACTTCAACACACATAATATTCATTATATACTAAAGTGTTGAAACTAAAAAAAATAGTATACTACTTCTTAATATCGTGAGCAAATTAAGAAGTAAAACAATTTTTTTTATTTCAACCTAATTACATGTGAGTAACATAATAAATTCCTATGGACAAGTTCATTACATTATTCACGGTAATTACAATTATATCAAATATATCATTTATGTGATTTTCTTAGATACAATCATTATCAATGATGTTGTGGCTACTCATTAATAAATCAAGTATCAATCACCAATGATAATAAGCATATGACATGTTCATTACCTGCAAGTAACATAATAAATTCATGTGAACAAGTTCATTATATTATTCACAGTAATTACAATTATATCAAATAGCAATAGGGCATATGGCACGAAAATTCAAATTTCATTAAACCTAAAATAATATCACTCCTACTGACATCTTATACAATTTATAGTGCTGCTTTCTTCTCCTATCTGATTCTCAACTTCCTCTTATATATTATATTCAATGTTGATGCCTAAGCATCAGTAAGGGTATTTCTCACTAGTTTAGTATATAATTTGGTGAATAATTAGCTTAATACTCATAGTAATATGTCAACATGTTAATCATTTAGATACTCTGAGTATTCAGTTACTTATTTGCAGGAAATATAGAAAAGAGAGCAAAAAGAATTAAAGAAACTTGCAGAGAAAGAAATAGAGTGAAGTTTGACACACCCTAGAGCCACGTTCCAAACGTGAGCCAAACGTGACCCTCCTTAAGATCACCCAAGCTACCATGACACTCACCAAGTCACGTTTGGACCACGCCTAGATGTGGTCCAAACGTGACTCTCCAAAAGCTTCCCCAAGCTCACAAGCCACAAATCAAGTCACATTTGGACCACGTCTTCAACATGAGCCAAACGTGACTCATCAAGGCCTCTCCAAAGGTTAAGCTTGCCAAACGTGAATGATCAATCATCAAAGCTTCAAACGTGACTTAGCCCAAGCCCAAGTTCCCATCAATTGCTACTGCAGAAGACTTGTAACTCAATTAGGTTTAGGAGTTAGTATAAATAGGTTAGAAAATAAGGATTTGGGACACTTAGTTAGTAATTTTTAGTTTTCTATTTTCTGATCTTAGGTTTTCTCTCTCGACATAACTAGGGTTTCTGGGTTTCTCTTTGATCAGAAGCATAGATTAGGATTGAATAATTCTCAGTTTTTGATGTTTTCCATGGCAATGTGTAACTAAACTTTTGAGATTGAGGATGGTGAACTCTGTTCATCCCAGCATATTTGATTAATCCAAGTTTCTACCTTTTCTTCAATTGCAAGTCACGTTTCAATATAAGCAACACATTCCTCTGTTCTTCATAATCAAAGATTAACCTTACTGAGAGGTAAACCTATTCTCATTGTCTAAGTTATTGAAATTGAGAAATTCCCTGACTTAAACGTGGATAGAATTTGTTGCTCACTTAATCTGCAATAATCTAGAGATAGAAAATTAAGGATTTCATGTATACTGAATCTGGATATTGAATTTACCCTTTGTTTAATCAGTGATTCAAGAGATTGATAATTGATTAAATTGAAGGAAACTAAATCATTAAGAGATTATGGTTTAGTTAATTAGGGTTCTTGTGAATTGTGATTGCTTGTGATAGAAGAAAAGTGGTTAATTGGATTAGGAAAATTGTAGGTGAATATCTCTGATTCCTTGATCTTGTTTTCTCTCATTGAATTTCATCTCAATTTGATTACTTGCTCACCGGAATTGATTCTGGAAATTTGTTGTGTGACAGATTCATCAAAATCCCTTTAATTACCGATTTGTCTAATTAAATAATCTAATTAATAATTATTATTTGATCCATTAATCCCCGTGGGAGGATACTCTACTCACTTCTTATTACTTGATACGATCTGGTACACTTGCCGATGAGAGTCCGAAATTCTATAAGGATTTCGGACATTCAAATATAATGTTTCTGTAGGAAAGAATTACAAAATTAAGGGAGAAGAGTATATTCTCGATTTAGTTTTTAATGGAATTTGATTTCTTTAAATTTGAAAAAAAAATACATTCCAAAATTGATACCATGCAATATTCCTTTTTGAAAACAATTTCAACTATATAACAATTCACATAGCGATTAAATTTTGGAATGGCTAGGCAGATGTAATTTTTGCTCTGATACCACATGTAAGTTAATTTTAATAAACACCAGTATTCAACATACCTCCAGCCATAGCTGATACAATCTTATTCACGATGAACTTCCACTTTGTTCACCCTTAGCTTGTTGTTGTTCTCGATCCAAATTTAGGACTTCCAATTCTTGAACCATCAACGGTGATGGAACCAGAGTGTTTTTGATAGTCAGATTTGGGGACCCAAAAGCTTTTTAAACTTAATAATTTTTCTCCATCAGAGAAGCAAGTAACTGTCAATGCAATTAACTGATATAATAATTTAATAATTATTAATACCACCAGACTAATTTTTTATTAACAAATTGAACCACATATATAAAATATAATATTTTAACATAATGACCATACGAGAATATATAGGAAAAGTATAGGAGTCAATGGTTTGGGAATTAATGGTGACCAACCAAAGCTTTATCCTCTCTCTGTTTGGATGATTATTTTTATTTGTTTGAATGATCAGTTTTTATTTTTCTAGATGATATATAATTTTTTTAATTTTGGATGATACTTTTTTTTTTTAATTTTGGATGATCACCTATTTATTGGTCCTCTTTGGTTACCAAAGTATTGGTTCCTTAGCATTATTAGAAGAGTAATGCTACGGAATCAACGTTAGGGAATAATAGGGAGCCAATGAGTATAATTAGAAAAATAGTGAGTGGTAAAAGGGAAAAAAGAAAAAAAAAAAATAATATTAGTTTCATATTATCTCTCTAATATTTGGTACTAAGACTTTCTTAATTATAATAAATGGACTTTAGATAAAGTGATTTCATCCTTTATTTTTTTTTTTACTTGCATGATAAAATCTCAGGAGTAAATGTCAGTGAAAATGCAAGCCATTGAATTCTGTATATCTATCTCGTGAGGGTTCGAAAAAGAAATGTAGATTCATAATTTAGTCACCTTTAACGGAAGCAATAATGCCATATATCTATATCTATATCTATATATTCCACCTACTAAAGGACCATGAAAACTTGTATGGATGTAAACGAAGATCTGAAAAGTTGTTAAGGCCTTGGATGAAGATTATTCCCTAGGTAGCATTTATATCTACCACATAAAACATATGAAGATAAGATATTATTGTCTTGTGAGATTTCATTATATTTTGTAACTTCCTTTTGGAATAATAATTGTTATGGTTATGGACTTACGGTTACTGCTTTTAGATCATTTGTGCGCAAGCTGTCTGAATTAGATAATAATAATGGAGACATGATATGAGGCAACTCCATATTATAATAATGGAGACATTATAGTGGATAAGTGCATGCATGCAACCGTGTGTATGTTTACGCATTGCATCAAATACATTTGTTTATGCATAACTTTTCTAAAGTTAAAAATGGATATTTTGTCAACAATCACATATTAAATGCACGTTTGATAAGCACCACTCTATTATTCTTGTTCTATATTTCTTTATTTTTTTCTTGGCTATATATATATATATACATCTTTGGGCAGGGATAGAAGCACATCACTTTAATAAAATAAAAAAATTCGTGAAAGTTTCACAAAAATAAAAACAGCATTGCATGAAAGACGAAACGATATTGATATTAATAATATTAATATAATTTATTAAATTTAAGATCAACTATAAGTAAGGAAACTCACCAATGAGAAGATATGATTCATTTGATACATATTTTATGATAATAAGACTTATATATATCAGTTTAATTTGACCTGTTTTCCCTTACCGTCCAGTTGCCAGCATAATAATTTCTCAGTGTAAAGTGAAGACCCACGCACCTTCACCAAGCTCATCAAGCACCATGTATGTAGCTAGTGTGACCACGTCTGACAAATTAATTAAAGTT
>JASCZI010030487.1:22064-33307 GCA_036250425.1 Stylosanthes scabra | reverse complement strand
AATATATATATATATATATATATATATATATATATATATATATATATATATCTTTTTACTAATCCTTATCTTCTTGGTATAATAATCATCAATTTCACTCGCCTTTATTATTAAATAAATTATAAATCTATTTGTCTCGATTACAAGAAAACATAACATTTGTAACAAAAAAAATTGTTAAAAAAATATTAATTTTGTATTTATAAATCAAATTCTTTTATATTTATTAAACAATATTTTAGTCACAAATTAAAAAAAACAATATTTTGAAAACTAAGAATTCTTAAAAAAAAATAATCCCAACTTACTCAAAATTAGATTTGTAAAAGTTTAACATCTTACTATTGGAGTATAAGTATCTAAGTTATACATGAAATCATGAAACGTATAATTGGTATTAGTATTAGGGCTTTAGTTTTATTTTTATATAATTTTATTTATATTTATATTTATATATTTGATTTACTTGTGACATTATTTTTTAGTAAAAATTTAAAATTGATCATTAAAATTGATAACTTTCAGTAAAAATTTCTAAAAATAATTCCTAAAATTTATTTGTTCAGCTGTGTTGTTATGAGACAAACACATTTTGTCTCCTGCAACTTGACTAGACAAATTTCGACAGCAAGCTTTCATTTGCTTACTTGGTCGAAAAGAGTACTCAAATTAAACCGCCCCTTTTTTGAGTAACCGTGAATCTTCAATTATCTTTATCTGGAGAATCAATAGGGAGATGTTAGGAGGAAGATTTAGGATAGAAGAGAACTAAGAGAAATTAGGGAAGAAGATAGAAATTAGAGAGAAGAGCCAAAAGAGGAAGAAATAATCATTTCATTCATAATAAGCTTGATTGAGTACATTAATTACCTACTATTTATAGTAAAATACCAACTTTCTAGATCTTTCTAAAAACTACACTAAATGAATATTAAACCCTAAATCTATACACGTATCATTACCCTACCCTTCAAAACAACCTTGTCCTCAAGGTTGGGAAAAAAAATTTAATCACAATTAATAATATTCTAAATCCTAATCACGATTACTAAAATTAATAGGTAATTTTATACTACTGCCCAAAAATAAAATGGACCACTAGGATCCCATTTCTTGAAATGAAGCCCATTAGTGAAGACCAAGTGTAATTGTTGCTTACAAAGAGTTGAGTCCAATTGGGCTTCAAGGAGAGTTTTTGGATCCACTATTATGGCATTTTGATCCATTTCACATTTATTTTGGGCTTGCACTAGGTTGATGCATGGGAGGCCCAAATTTGGAATAGGGTTCGGCATCTCTTCATCATTCTCACCGTTTAAGAGAAAAGGGAGCTTCTTCATCCTTGTGCCTCCCGTGGTACTCACCCACCATGAAGCACCTTGGTGGTTGCCTTCTCCAGCCCTATCAGCGCCGGAAACCGCGACATCCATCGGCTTCTTCACTACCTCTCCTTGTCACGCGGCTCGTTGTACTCCCTTTTTGCCGCCTCTTTTTGCTGCGCTCCACTGCCACCCATCGCGGCTCCAATCTTCTCCATCACCTCTGCGATTCCACAGAAGGACAACCGCAAGGAGAGGCGGCGGATTCAGTAGGAAGAATCGCCTCAACTGCTGAACCCAAAGACCTCCATTAGTTACCGTCATGGCTGTTGTTCTGCCCGACGCCAATGAGAGTGTCCACTTTCTCCTCACGGAAGCGCTGACCTCGGCGCTACTCCTGATTCCATTGTCGACAACATCCGCAAGGCAACCGCCACTACAGTTCAGATCTGCATTGTCTTCAGCGCCATCGAGAACCCCTACGTGTGAATGCAAATCTGGTGGCTTTGGCGGTGGTTGATTCACTGTCTCCTCCTTCGTGAAGTGCAAGAGTGGTTCAGCATTTGCGTTGACCACATTCCCCTTCGCGACAGCGCCATCCTCGGCGTTGCAGCTGGCTAGAGTTGTGATGTCGGCGCCTATTGTACAAATTGGAGATCGTGTTCCTCCATTGCTATCATTCAGAGAGCTTGTTCCACCTTCTAGGAAGGTTGGTACCAGATCTTGAGTTTCGTTCTCTGCATTTGTTGAAAGATTGTTGAATATTTGAAACTCAGAATCTAAAAATGCTTCAATATCTGAATATGTGGTGATTTTGTGTTCTGTAATTTTTTTGAATTTGATGAAATTCTGTTGAATCTGTTCTAATTTGAACCACTGCTGCATCTCCTTCACCGATTTCATATTCTAATTTTTGAATTTCTGGATCTGGATTTGCTGAATTTGTTTGAATTTCTGGTGATGAACTTGAATCTAAACTTTGAACTTGAATTTCTGGATTTGTTTGCTCATTTTCCTCCAAATTCAATTCACAGATCCTTGCTCTGAGCCAAACTTCTAGGAGAGATTTGTATTTTTTCCAAAAACTTCGCGATGAATCTGGATATTTAATCCATTAATGAAACAAGGGATTACAATTTTTGGATCTGTGATGCCAACACTGTTAGCATGAGCTGAGAATTCATTATAGTATTCATGAACAGTGCCAGTTTGTACTATAATTGAGTCTGAAAAACTACCATAGAAGGAAGAAATGGTAGCTAATGAAAGCACCATTGTTAGGAGGCAGATTTAGGATAGAAGAGAATTGAGAAAAATTTGGGAAAAAGATAGAAATTAGAGAGAAGAGAAGAGCCAAAAGAGGAAGGAATAACCATTTCATTCATAATATGCTTGATTGAGTACATTGATTACCTACTATTTATAGTAAAATACCAACTTTCTAGATCTTTCTAAAAATTACACTAAATGAATATTAAAACCTAAATCTATACACGTATCAAGAGATGGCAGAGACCCAAGGGAGCAAGGGGCAACAACGGCTGAGTAATGGACAGCATTGCGAGCGAGGGGCGGCGGCACAGTGAGCGAAGAGCGACAGCATTGCGAGTGAGGGGTGAGGCGACTAACGATAGAAGGCGATGCGTGGAGGGGCGACAACAATTGTGTCGCTGAAAGAAAGGAGAGTAAGGCACGTATTTTAATTGGAATAGAAGAAAGAAGTGGGAGGCACAGAGAAGAGGGAATGGAAGAAAGAAATGGGTGCTAGCTAGTGGGCACTATAAATGGGAGAAAGAAGATGGAGGCAGAAAGACCATTTTCCAAAAACGAGAAACCCTAATTTGATTAGAATGAAGGGTAGAGTTGGAATTATAGAAGTAGAATGAGGGTATTTTGAGAAAAAATAATGTTAAAGTTTAAATCACAATCTCTAGTCCCTCAATCCTTACTTACCGGATGTGCTGAAAATATTGGAATTTTAGAGACTGAGACTGAAATTTTAGTTCTAGTTCCCGTCCACTAAACACAATACTATGTTCCTGCCCCCCAGTCTAAGTTCCAGTACCATTTACCAAACGCTACCTTAAGGAGTATGGATCACTTAACTAATATCCCGAAGGATATGAATGGGTGCCAGTCCTCATGCCCTCAGAATGGAGACCCTGTACCAGAATAATGGAGGATGTACCTTCGATGATCAGGCTCCTAGGCGTAACCGGGAGCACTACGGGAAAATGAGAGTTGCTGTGTAATAAATAGGCCTAGAGTTCCTAAATAAGGATTGGAAAGCTATAGGTCGTTATTGGGAGGTAGGGTTAGAGAATGTGTACCTTGAGGGGGTGTTGCCCCCTTTTTATATAGTGTTGGGTGATCAAGATCTGCATGGGATCAGTTATGATCGTATCATATCTTGTCAGATATGACTTGATTCCTACCTCTGTGGGCATATTGTTGATGGCCTTATTTTGGGTGGCCTGAGCCTCGGGGGCTGGTCCAGGTTCGATTCCAATATTCGAATCCAGATGCAGTTATTCACTGATAAACTCATTTTCGATGTCTATTTTGTGTTATATTTGAGTACTTTATCAATCCAAACTCATTCAAATTACCTGTGAATGATTGCATTTGGGAATTCTTGTTCTTTAGGACTTAAATTGTGAATACATGCATTTTTTGTCATAATTTGCTATGGATTTATTTGATTCTCATTCCATTTGATGCCTTGATGGTTTTGCGCAAGTGTTTCAGGCCTTCATATGTTGAAATTAGAATGGAAATGGCTAAAGAGGGAAAAGGATCAAGAAGTTCATGAAGAGAAGCAAAAAAGAGCATTCAGGGTACTCATGCTTACGCACACACCCTTGGTGCGTACGCATACGTCCCTGGAGCGTCAAAGGAGCCAATTCTATTGAGCATGTGTGTACGCACATACCTAGGGTACGTACGCACAAGTCCCTGAAGCAACGAAAATTCAATTATGTCAACACATGTGCGTACGCACACGTGCTATGTGCTTACGCACACAAACCTGACAACATCATTTTTAATGAAGAATAAAATAGGAATTTTGAATCAAAGGCCCAAGGTTATTATTGGCATGACATATGAGTCATTGATTTCCCAAGTTAATACTTGGTGTGGAGTAGCCCTACCTTTCTTGTGTGTTATTTCCTTCTTGTTTATTCTGCTTGCTTTTGGCCATTGTTTGGTGTTTTATATTTGACAGCTGCTGCATTTTTAATTTCTTTTGTTTTATATAACTCATAAAAATCTATGATGCATACTATATGAAATATCATATTTTCCTACAATATCATAACTTCTTGATGGTCTGATTGCAAGTTCATTGACAAGAAAAGGGTAAGTTAATACACTCTTCTAACCTTTAATCTCTGTTATGCTAAAGGTTAAATGTCTTGCACTATTTTATGAAACATAGTCTTAGCTTCATATCTAAAATCTTAGTTACATTGTTTAACTAGAATCTCAATTACAAGATTTCTTTTTAACTCTTTCAAATATAACTCCTTTCTACTGTAGCCTAAGAAAGAAACAAATTTAACTCAAGAACTAATTGATTTGTAGTAGTCTATATAGATTAATGAAGGTAAATAGTTAGATAACTATAATGTAAATTGCAGAAAACATTAATTTTGGGAGTTGTGGCACTGCCTGAAGGGGAAGGGAGGTATGATATAAGATTCATTTAAGCTGCTATTAAGGTCTATGAAAATTGAAATATGCAGAGTAGAGATTAAAGATACTAAGCATTATGATTGGTCGTTGATAAGTATTATTTTCTAATTATTTTTTTCTATAATTATGCAGGATAATTTCGGCTATCTTAATGAAAAT
This sequence comes from Stylosanthes scabra, assembly GCA_036250425.1. NCBI lineage: Eukaryota > Viridiplantae > Streptophyta > Magnoliopsida > Fabales > Fabaceae > Stylosanthes > Stylosanthes scabra. Next base: position 28,133 of record JASCZI010030487.1, on the reverse strand, counting down.
TAAGATTCTTATCATGATGGTATATTGAAAGATGGTTGATTAATGACTTTAATTAGAAGATCAAGTAGGATATAATATTTTATTTTTTCGTGGATTGCAATAATATTATAGCTTGCAAATACTAATAATGGTTTATTAGTATAGGTGTAGAATTCTTGTATTTTGATTATACTCATGAGTTTTTATTTATTTATTATAAATATATATTTTGTTTAAGAATAATTTTTATTATTTAAAGAATATTGTATGGTATTATTATGTATTTATTTTAATTTTATAATATTTGATTAATTTTATAAAAATACATAATTATATAATATAATCATATTACTAAATATTAGATTTGAGGAAAGGATATTATTAGAATATATATATAATTGCTTTTAATAATGGTGAGAGAATGGGCAATACTTACAGAGGGTAGCTCTAGGTATATATAGTGCCTATATTTTTGAAGTGATGCCTTAGCTGAAAAAAGCGCTCCCTATTCCTGTAGGTATGAGTGATGAAAAGCAACCCATATTCTATTCAGGGGCACCGCTTCAGAAGCAATGCATATTCTCTTATCCAAAAGCGCATTTATAGTTGCAGAAAAGTGTTGCCTTTGTCTAAAGCATCATTTTTTTGAGATTTTTGGCATCATTTTTCAAGCGTTACCTTAGGAGTGAATTTCTTATAGTGGTTTGGCCTTTTGGAGGGCCCAATTGAAGAATTATGAAGGGGGAAGAGTTGAACGCACAAGGGAGAGTTTCTCATTAGTAATCAAAATAGTTTTTGCTAGTTTTTTAGAGTTTTTGGAGAGAATCACTTTCTCTCACTTTCTCTCATTTTGTTTAGTGTTCATCTGTTTTCCATTTCATTTTTCCGCAACTATAACTCATACCCATTACTCAATTTCAGTTGTTTGCGTTGGATTATTGATACTTTGTTCAATTAATGCAATTTACTTCTTGTTTCTTTCATCTATTTCTTTAATTCTCATCTATAGTGTTTTTGTTCATTCTTATCATTTTCTATCTTGCTGGAATTTATTTTGATTCATGTTATATTGATGATCTATTGTTGGATTATGATTGTTTGATGATTATGCTATTGATCTAGACTATTAGATATCTTAGATTGTTAATTTCTCTTGCAATTCAATATGTTGATTTACTATACACACCAAGTGTTTGATGTTTTGTTTGCTATGATTATAGAGTAGTGTTCTTGTGTCTTGGTCATGGGTTGAAGTGTGGATGATCTTGAGCCACTAATCCCTTGAAATTAAATTTGAGTGGTAGAGAAGTGGATTAATACTGTTTCCATTAACGATAAGCTTTTGCTAGTAATGAGTAGGCCTTAACCCGAAAAACTTGATAGATTATTCCCGCTTTTCATTGACGTAGACCTTTCGCATTAGTAAGTTGCTTAGGACTTATGGATTGAGATTAACTCCCGCCCCCTCCACTTGACCATTTGGGAAAATGAGTTTGACTCTCTATGCAACAAGCAATCATTCACAATTGGAATTAGTACTGGTGATGATAGAGATACATTATACTTCAATTCAAGACCAACACGTTTGTTTCTTGCAGAACAAGTTATGTTTCTTTTGTTCTAGTTAGTAGTTATCAATCATCACAACTTAGACATTTCACAATCATTTATAGTATTGTTTTCAATTCCTAAAAAAACTACCTGTTGTGTAATACTCTCGGTATCTATTTGGTTACAAAATAGTGATATATTTTCTTAAATTTGATTCACTCTTTGATCATCAGTTGAACTATATTTACAACGCTATCATGATTTGATTTCTTAAAAGAAATTCTCAATTGGTCTTAGGGAGTGCGTTACTCACTAAACAATTAAATCGCCATAGAGTGAAGACTTCAACCACACGTAATAGTAATAACCAGTGTTGCGCATGTAGGCAGAGACCCAAATGGAGAATTGTGTCATTGTGTGGGTTGCCCCTACGGGCCTACAAATCCAAAACCAATTTTTTATGCATGTGAAGGCTTTCTATATTAAGTCTTTCGAAAATTAAAAGCCTTCATGGCGTTTAATGAATCCAAGACCCACCAAAAACATAGTTAGTTACACACACCTCACTTAACAAGATTTTAAATTTTTTGTCCAAAAAATAAAACAAAACAAGATTTTAAATTTCAAGAATGAATTTATATTACCCAATGAGGGTCGCATGACAAATCAAATACTATGTAGCTTCTCCCTCTAAAGTTGAAGAATGTCACGAGATAAGTGTAGAAACAAACAAATTAAAATAATATATTTGCAGTCTATCTAAATATATTTGTGTATAATTGGTAGTTGATTTTTTTTACATGTAAGATAGTTATTATTATTTTTTTTCAACTTATCTCGGTATTTTCCATTATGAGACAGCAGTTGCCAAACGAAATTTAAAAAATGGGACGACTCATGGTCTTGAAGCCACGCCATGTCCATTAAACACTACTTTAGTAATGCATGGTGCACGTTAAAAGAAAGCAACAAAACATGTGTATCTTCCAAGATTATAGAAAAAATTTTCTGTTGAGGATGAGGATGAATAGGATAAGATATCCTGTGGCAACGTCACCACAAATATGTTGCAACTGCCCCCAGAAATATATCTGATCCATTGGCCCAAATAATTTGAGTTGCCATTATTGTCCAATTAGATTCATTCTGTTTATTTTGATGTAGGCCTTTCTTTGAACTAAGATATGAGGCAGAGGATATAAAACCATGATGCTAATTCGACACATATTTGAATTTGTGGCCTTGCATTAATCTTTAACCAATAATAGGGCAACAAGATCTTGTCTATTATATATGTGTTTCTTTAAGTTTATTATGTCAAAAGAAAATAACATGACACATTTTCAGAATGCATGCAACAAGAAGCATCCAATGGTCACAATTTTGGTTCTCTCTTAAAAACTCTTTGCCGTTTTAGTTCTTTCAACCCCTAATTAAGAGGAGATGAATCTATTAGCTGAATCACATCTTTATTTGGAGGTAAATTAATTAACTTTTTTTGGTAATAAGTTAATTAATTAATGAATATTTAATTACTCTATTAGTTAATGTAGTTTTCGCAAATTTTTTTAGGCCTCTATAGTTTTTTTTTCAATTAGGTTTTCATGCTGTTTTTAATTTTATAGATAGACCACTTTCCTCACAAAATTGTTAAGATTAACAAAATATTTTATCTCTAGATGAAAAATCTCATAATATTTATTTCTTATATTTCGAATTTTTTGTATAGATGTGGTTTGGATTCATGTAAGTTTAGAGTCTTTTAGATAAATATAGATGAGAAATGTGAAAAAAAAAGTATATTCAATTGAGTATAAACTTTACGTAAAATAATATACAATATAAGAATAATAGAAAATCATACTTTATAAGTATGTTTTTTTAATGTTTATTTTGTTAGTAAAAATCTAATTATAAATTTAAAAATAAAATAAAAATTCAATTGAAAAAATATATAAGAACTGATAGATAATTTTATTATTAATCAATAAATTAATTTATTTTGTGCTTTTGATTTGAGTGTCCCTTGTACTACTGGGCTTGTTGTGAGGATAGGATGGAGTCTGGCACAAATCACCAAATTTGGAGAAAACTTGCCAAGGATAGATGTGATGGTTACTTATATTGACATGTCAAGGTCCATTGGTGCACCAAGAAAAAATCAGAACCATTAGTTTTCTTATTTGTGATGCAATAATATCACATTACATTACAAAATCAGCTCAGATATCTGAACATACTTTTTTATTTACACATCAGGTATCAAATTTATAAAATCATGTGTGACTTATTATTATTATTATTATTATTATTATTATTATTATTATTATTATTATTAATGGATCTGTGTTATAGATAAAATTATTTATATGTTATCCTTTTCTGCCAATTTAAATTTTTAAGAGAAATATTAATTTCATGACATAGTGTTTCAGAATTTATGAGTTAAAATAAAAGGAGAGAAAGAATTTGGTATACGCAAAATGTGTATACGCAATAAATTAAAAAAAAAAAACTGAGTTTAGTGTGTGTTTTTTGTTTTTGGACATTAGTTTAGTGTGCTTCAAAACTAGTGGTGTTCAAAGATTCAGCCCATAACAAGTGGCAGCATGAGTAGTTTTCTAAATCTTCTTGCTCCTGCAAATGTAAAGATGAATTATTTTAGTGTCTATCATTTGTAGGTAAAATTTGTCTAACTTACTTATTAACTTAAATATTCCATATTTAAAATTATTATTTTTTATAATTTTAAATTAAATATTAAAAAAAAGTAAGGACCAAAATTTTAGGCAATATAGCTAGGGTCGAATCTAGAAAAATGACTATACGAATAACTAGAATAACTAAAGTTAAAGTTAGAAGTGAGTTGAACTCAGTCAATTCAGAAAAAATTTAAATTCAACCAATAAATATGAATTTAATTTGTAATTTTATATAAATAAATTAAACGTATGTATAAATTAATAAGAAAAAATTATCTATCATTTATAGTTTATGTCCGCTAACCTAATCATATATAAAAACTAGTCAAATGCAAAATAGTTGATTTTATATATATATACATGAGGTGAACTACTACATGTACCTACACTACCATATGATAAATGGGGGACCAATGAAAACTCTAAACTTTGTAGTATAATGAATTAAACAAATTTGAGTAAAATTAAAATTGACTAGTCTGAATGATGTTATAATGGAACAGTCATGGTCACATACCCCCACTACTATCTAACTAGACTTGAGACCAACCTCGCTCTATTATACGTACAACAATGCAATATTTTGTGTGACACTATGTATGGCTTAAATGCAATGAACACTACTTGATATATTAATATTGGTTTGTCACTTTTGGACTTTGCTTCATGTCCAACACGTATCTATCTATTCCTATGTTAGTGACCACCACCTTATAGCGACGGTTGTGACCACTACTTTTATTTGCTCTCAGACAAGTAGAAATGGGCACGGGGGTTTGATGGCCCAACTTATCTATTCAGTATTGACTAACATCAAAATCTATCATCAGAGAGGGGACAGAAATGCTTAACTCGAACTTCAAGTGATTGGTTTCTTAGTTTGATTCAGAAATTTTGGGAGTTCAAAAATTTTACATTGTCCGGCAACAATGATTCATTAGCCAATAATGAACCCTTAAATGATATTTTGATTCATAACAAATTAATCTTTTACTATTTATCGGATTGAAGAACATCTTAGACAATAAAAAAAAGAAAATTAGCTCGAATTTATCAAAAAGGCACGCTTGTATCTTTCAATTTTTAATTGTCTTTAGTTCAAGTCTTGTGAATGAAAACCCTAATATGCTTTTTCTAAGGATTCTTTGATCAAGTTAGACTAATTAGTTAGATTTCAAAGAATAAATCTTTAATTATAAGAATTTAATTTTAATACACTATTTAATTAAATGTAGTTTCATTCGTGTATTTTAACTATGTGATATTACGTCAGCAACAATGCAATAATTATTTTTTATATTGAGCACGTAAATAATTATTTGAAAGAATATATACAATTATTTAATGGTATATAATTTATTAAAATTAAACTCTAAGTTGCAAACTAACCAATCAATGGCTTTCACTACATTAGAGGGGAAAATGGGAAAGAAATTAAAAGGGGATCGGAACAAATAATTATAGTGATTATACAACTAAGTATGCATGTATGATTCATAGGTTCAAAAAGCTCTTTGCACTAGAAAAGGCTACTCCACCATTATTCTTTGCTTCTTTGGTGGGACTTGGTGATATATTACCTTCCACATGATGATGCTTGTTAATTTAAATCCAGATAGATAGCTTAGGTTACATAGCACGAAAAGTAACAATTCCAAAACATTATTACTTAACTAAAATATAATATGGCAATCGCAATTCACAAATTCTTAAAATGAAAAGCTTTTACTTTTTTCCTATATCGTGTTTTTGTTTCATATATATATATATATATATATATTCAATCTACTATTTTTGCATTTCGATGTAGCGATCACTCCAATACCAAAAATGCTAT
>JASCZI010030487.1:8700-21963 GCA_036250425.1 Stylosanthes scabra | reverse complement strand
TATATATATATATATATATATATATATATATATATATATATATATATATATATATATATATATATATATTATTTAAATCATCACTCAAATACACTAACTCTTATTTTCTCCCATTAAATAGACTAATAGAGTTAACTTTACATATATTAATTTAGTTTTAGATGTGAAAATTATACAATTCTTAATACAAAAAGATAAAATCTCAAGAAATTAGTATATGAAGAAGAAGAAAAAATCAGTATTTAAGTTTCATATTAACAAATACATTACTATTCTTAATATTCTATCATAGATTCTCTCTATTTGAACCTGCCAGTGGTTGGGAATTGAAATATTACCCACTGAATAGTCATTACTATGATGAAAAAGAAAAAAAGTCATTGCAATAAAATTGATCAAAACTAACTAAAGAGGAGGCAGTGAGATATTAATGGGCCAGAGTAAATCTATGATAGTCAAAAGAAATTACTTGCCAAGCAATTACTTTTAATTTGTTATGGAGTGACTTTATTTCAAGCTCTTAAAATGATGGTGGGATATCATCAATAATAATAGTTTGGTATACAATGATACAAACTCATAAGGTAGTGTATAGTACAAGATAGTATTATTAGTATTATTGCATGGTCATGGTGGATGATTGGGTTATGCATGTATGTATCCATAGCCAACAAACCACTAAACACAAAATTCCCACGCAAACCAATAGAAAACATATAGAATCCAATGAAACACAGTTCTTTGCTCCCCACAAACCCCAACACCATTACACAAACCTATTGTTCTTTTCATATAATGAGAAGGACATTAAAGGCATTGTTTCCTCTATGATACCATATCTACTCTTATCCAAAAAATTAAAGATATCATAGGTTCATATTTGTACATAAAAAATAAGCAATCAAATTAGTCACCAATAAAATATATATTAAAATATAAAAAATATATATATTAAAAATAATTAATCCATACATATATTTCATATATAAATATTTGGTGGCTGATTTATGATTAAATTTTAGTGTAAAAATAGCATTTTTATATTAAAAATAATACTATGTTACTACTCACCTAATTAAAGAAGATCAAAACATATTTTTTGAAAAACTTTTATTTTGTTATACAATTGAAAATTATTCTCTAAAAGTCCTAATACATTAAAAGTAAGAATTAGAACAAGAAATAAAAATAAAAAATAAAAAATTACTAAAAATAAAAAGTAAAAAGTAAAAAGTAAAAAATGAATAAACTAAAAAGTATAAATTTAAAAAAGAAGAATTGAAAAATATGAAACATAAATAAATAATAAGATAGGAATTATAAAACTTACCTATTACGCTATGATCACAGTTAATATATACTTCATAAATAAATATTATAATTATTTACACTCATTTTTGTTTATAAAACTTTCTTTTTTTTTTAATAAAAAGAGCTCAACACACGTGCAGCACACAAAGAGTAGAAAAAATAGAAATAAAAAAAAACAATTTATTATTGGTATGTTATCTTCGACATTATATCAACAACTATAGAAATTGATTTGCCCGTTCCAGTCTATAATTATTGAACAAGCTGTTAATAATACTGTTTACAATGTCCACTGTTTTATTTTGAAAATTGCTATCATTTCTACTCAACCAAATTTTTTAAATGATGGAAGAATCCAATCAAATTAAATACTTCTTGAGCACTTCTTTTTTCATTGGCACAACTATCTAGCTATCAATTCCTTTAGCTTTTTTTATATAATTATATTAGGTGTAAAATAAAATTAGCTATAAAAAAATAATTACTACAAAAAAGTCGGCTAATAGCGACGACTTAATAGCAGTAGTTGAATAGATTGCCACTAAATGGACAATGACGATGATTTTTGCGGCGGTTTATCGTATTTAGTGACGGTTATAAAAAACCGCTGTAAAATTGATGTGTTTAGTGATGGTTGATGTAGGAACCGCCGCGTAACGGCAGGAATATAGCGACGGTTAAGGTCAGAACCGCCGCAAAATGTATTTTTGTTTATTTAACATTTTTAATTTAGATTTTAATTTAATTAAAAGTTATAATAAAGAAAATTTAAATGATAAAACAATAATTCACATTATTCAATTCTAATTAATTAAAAAGTGATAACTTCAATTTTTACGATTAATATAATATTTTTAATAAATAATAGATATAATATAAACCACAATTTAATAAATTATTTTATAAAACTATCAATAATTTAATATAAATCATTCAAAATAATGCACAACTTGTATTATATACAAATTTCTATATATATAATTAATAGAACCATATGTATCGAAAGTTGGGTTGCATTGGTAAAGTGGAATGCATGTTGAATGAGCTTGAACTACTCACTGGTCCTTGGTTCAAATCTCTCCAAAGGAACTTTTAGAATTAATTATAAAAAGAGGGAGCTTCCTAATATGGTGCAGCAACATTGTGTTGGTGCACTAGGGAAGAGCACGGTTCACGAGTCTGAGCCGCTGATTCGTAACTAGTTAATAAAAATTAGCTTGTTTTGAATTGATATCATTTAACAGTGATTCAAGGAACCACCGCAAAATGCACTGCCACCATATTTTGTATTTCGCAGCCGTTATTCCGGTGGTTATGAAAAGCCACTGCAAAATCGTTTAGCAACGCAATTATTCGCAAAATCATTTCGCGACGGCAAAAATTCGCCACGAAACAACAAAATCACCGCCTCTAAGACTCGCTTTCCTTGTATATAAATACTATATTTGATCCTAAAAAAATTTGTATTGGACACTTTGATCCCTGATTAACTTTTATTCATTAGAAGTGCTTAAAGATTAGCCTCATCCATAGATTCATCATTCTATTTCTTTCAATCAAATGTTTAATATATGGGTAATATTAAATGTACACATATGTACACATCATTTAGCAATCGGAAAAATATAACATTAGCACAGAAATAGAAATTTTTCTGTGCTAATATTTACATTTTTCTGTATTACTAAATGGTGTATATGTATATTTTTCTGTGCTAATATTTATATTTTTCTGTGTTACTAAATAGTGTGTATGGATGTGTAGAATAGTACACATAAATTAATTCATAATATATATGTTAGAGAATTAAATTTTTAACAAATTTTATTATAAAATAGCTAAGTCTTAAAAGAAATTATAAGACAAATTATTAGACCCTCTTAAAAGTAATAAAAAGACCCATTTATCCGTAGAAAATAATTCTGAAGACTTTTATTCTCAATGACTTTTTAGTTATGTAAATAAAAAAATATTTTAAAAGTTAAAACACATTTAATATATTCCAATTTCTATTACTATGTCACCGAGAAAAAGAAAAAAAAGTTATATTACTAATATGGATATACACATTATTTAGCATACTACTCATCATGTAGGTAGGACCTCACATAAGGTACCTCCAACCAGCCAAGACTCCCTCATCATCATATAAAATTATGGCTTAGCTTAGAGTTATTGATTACACTCTCAACTCACCCTCCAAAAGCACTACTACACTCAAATTCAATCTTTCCAAAACCTTTGATCTCCTTACATCCATTAAAAATATTCCCCCTTCTCCCCCACCCTCTACAAAGTTGCATTGCAACAAGAATGACACTTAAAATTTGAAAGAAAAAAAAAAGTGCAGAGCTTAATTAATTTGACAGACCATGTCCATAGCAGGAGGAGTAATAGACAAAGATATAATGAACCACCACAAGAAAACATTCCACCGCAGAAACGACTCCGGCGAGCTCGACGTCTTCGAAGCAGCAAGGTACTTCTCAGGCTACACAGAATCCGTTATTGGCCACAACAACAATAATCCGTACAGTTACAGCAGTAGCTGCTACTCTTCCAGCTCCGCCACAGCCTCGGCTGCCGCCGCCTACCGAACCCACCACCACCACAACAACCGGCCGAGAATCAGCCTAGACATGCCAATGAGATCATTGCTCCCTCAGCAATTCCATGGTGTGGTTTCCGATCATAATCATCATCAGAAGCCGTCATCATCGTTTCTCAAAAACAAAGAGAACAAGAAAGTTATTATCACAAAGCAACCGAGTTCACCGGGTGGAAGGCTTGCAAGTTTCTTGAACTCACTCTTCAGTGGCAGCCAGTCATCATCATCATCAGCATCAAAGAAGAAGAAATCGTCCTCGAAATCATCAACGGTTTCTTCAAAAGATTCCAGCAACGAAGATCATGAGATTCCCGCAGGTGGTGGTGGTGGTGGTGGTTGGAGAAGGAGAAGAAGAAGCAGCATTAGCCACTTCGGAAGCTCTTCAAGCACTGAAGCTTCGGATTCTTCGAGATCTGCGTTATCAGGATTCCGTACACCTCCTCCTTATGTTCATGTTCAAACCCCAACTAAGAGTAGTAGTTCTTCCAATCTCAAAATGTTCACATCAGATCACAACAAGGATCATTCTCACCATGATAGTAAAAAAGCAGCAGCAGCAGGGAGGGATAATCCGAAATCGACGACGACGACGACGACTTTCTTGTTGTCGGAGAAAGAAAGGAACTGGCTCAGTGAGCTTGCTGAGAAGGAGAAGAAGTGGTTGCAAGAGAATAATGATAACAATAGAGAAAGCATGGTTATTAATGATGATGATGAGATTGATGAAGGTGCAGAGAGTGATTCGAGTTCTGATCTGTTTGAATTGCAGAACAATGATTTGGGTTACTATTCAAGTAGCGGTTTACCTGTTTATGAAACCACCAACATGGATAGCATCAAAAAAGCTGCACCAATTTCCAATGGATCTCTTTAAATTTCATGCCACTACTATATATCTAATTATCTCCCTTACTTAGCTTCTTTAATTTCAATTTGATTTGATATTAAGTTAGTAATTTGTTAGGGTTATTAACTGGAGAAGCTATTGAAGGAAAAAGAAAGGAAAAATCTATTGGATTTTGCTTGTTTAATTTGTGCTTTTTTTCGTCCTTCTGATTTCTTACCCTTTTTTATTTATTTTTTTTATTCTCTGGATGTACAGTTTTCGGAATGTTTGGTTGTCTCATCTAAGTTTATCACTTCATTTTTTTTTTCCTTTGCTTTTGGAACTTTTTGTTTGTTTAATTTGTTTATAATTTATTGATTAATGGTTAAATAAGATGTACTTGTTCCGTGATTATAGGTTTATTAGCAAAGTCATCTTGATCCATGTTGGCTGCAATAATTTATTACCATAACTGCTAAGAAATCACATAACCAGTTACGAAGCCAATAATTAAGTTATTATTTAAAATTTTAAAATTAAGAAACGTTATCATTCAAATATAATAAAAATAAATATTGAGATAGTACATGAGTTATTATCTATAATTCATCTACCATCACCATCAAGTGCATTGTGTCTAAAAAATATTGACTCTTAAAACTTTTTTATTTATTAGTATTTGGCATCATTATATTGATCTTAATTAATTGGTGATGGTACATTGTAATTGTTAACCATAATAAAAATAATTATGTTATTTGTGCATTAATTAATATCAATCATTAATATATAATATATATTAAAATATAAAATACACATTACAGATAATTTTGGTGTTGATAGAATTCTTGCGGGCAACAAAAAACTAATATTCTTAATTTTATTAGAAGAATAAAGTAGCGTGATGAGTAAAATCTCATTTCAATAGTTTATACTAAAATAGTTTATGAGATTTTAATTGTACCATTTTAATTTTCAAAATTAAAAAAAATTACAATAAATTGGTACTGAACTCATTTTCGTTTGATTCATACTAATTTCGTGAGCGATATCGTCATGGCTTCCTTTCATATCGTTGGACAATATAAAATGAAGATATTTCATTTAGAGCACTAAATGATAATTAAAAGAGATGATGTTTAATACCTAAGAAGTATAAAATAGAGAGCTTGGATATTAAAGGACATTGTTTTTAATGTCCATTTAGCGTTATAAGTCAAACAATGTTTTTTCATATTGATTATGCTCTCCATTTAGTTTTATTTGCCAAAATCACCTTTTCTTTATTATTTGTTCATTTTATGATTTTAAAGTGAATTTAGTTAAAAAATTTTTGTTTTGCACTTTTAGTCTTTTTCATTATCAATAACGGTTAGGTTTTGTTGAAAATAATGTGTATAAGAAGTTCCACATTGTTTGATGTAAGAAGTGTGGGTGAGCCTCTATGTTATAAATAAAGGTTTAAGTTGAGAGTTTGGCAACGACCGTTGTTTTTCTCCCCTATTTTTGGGTTTCCACGTTAATTCTCTTATGTTGTGATTGTGTTATTGTTCTTTCCTACTTCTCTATTTTAATTCTCAATAGGGCACGATCACGATGCCCAACAAGCGGTATCAAAGCTATGGTTCGGTGGATGTAAATTCTTAATATGTTCTGTGGTTGCAGCTTTGTCTGATATTCTACATCAAAAAATGATTATCCTATATAGTGTTAGAGAATTGTTCGTGGTAGTTTGGTTATTGCCATGTTGCTACAATGGTACTTTTTTCAAGTGCCGTGAAGTTTGATATATATAGTGAAATTCGACGGAAGGATATTCTTTGGTTTGTGACATGTTCAAGTCAAGGATATATTGATACAATCTGGGCTACACAAGATGCGGAAGGTCTGAGCATACAAGGATATATTGTCCATGTGGAGCAAGTTTGGCAAAAAGCTCCGAAGTTGCTGACACAGCCTCTCTGGTTGAGAGATGTATCCTCATGGTAGGTCCGCACTGTCATGGAAGATGATGAGTTGTTAGCGGGTCCACAATTAGACATGGCATTGGTTGGCGCGGTTGATGCAAGTTGTGTGATGGTGGAGCTATGTTGATGGTTGAATTACTTCCAAGGAAAGCCAACATGGAAATAACACCATAAGGTCTTAGCAATGTTTGTTCGACATGTTCCGTTGAAATTCTAAGTGGATGTACTTTTTTATGGTGGAGTGTAATAACTATAGAGCCATGATTGTCGATGTTGATAATGTCATTATTCTCAATTAAGGTGGAAATTGTTAGATTTAGTTGAAAATAATGTGTATAAGAAGTCCCACATCGCTTTATGTAAGAAATGTGGGTGAGCCTTTATATTATAAATAGAAGCTTAAGTTGAGAGTTTTAATTGTACCAAGTCAATACACATTGTATGACTTTTAAATTCTTTCTTCTACTTTAGATTTTGCCTCTTGTAATAGTGTAGAGAGTGTAGTCATTTAGAGTGCTTGGTGCCAGAGTAGAAAATATTGTGGTGTATATATGGTGTAATCATTTTTCATAATATTTTCTTTGTTTTTTTTCCCCTATTTTTGGGTTTTCACGTTAATTCTCTTGTGTTGTGATTGTATTTCTGTTCTTTCCTACTTCTTTATTTTAATTTTCCATGAAACATGCTCACGACGCCCACTAACTAACTAAACAATCTTTAATGCACATTTTATCTTTGTCTCTTCTCTAACCAATCAAATTTATTTTAAAGGAAAGAAAGAAAAATGTTTAGTACAGTAATAATAAGATAATGAATAATCCTATATGTATACAAATTCATATATCCATAAATTTTTTTTTTCTTTGCTATATTCAAATTTTATCGTTAGACTTTATTATTTTTATGATTAAAATTTTTATGCTAGACTTTTGTGCTTGGTGTATAAGCTTAATAGTATAAAAACATTTAGATTAATGCATGAATGTATGTATATTTATATTTATTTTTAGGGTATTCTTATAATTTTATTCTTATTTTTTAAATTTCGGATAGAATTTAATAATTATATTATTTTAATTAGTATGTTAAAGATAAATTGAACAAATAAAATAAAATAGAAAGAGTAGCGTATAAGACAATTGCCACATCACTTATTGACTTAGCCAAATTTAAATGAATAAAGAAGCTCAAATTCCAACGTAATACAATTTTTTACCTTTCAGAGATTATAATAATATAATTAAAAATTTAAAGACTACGGTTTTAATAAGTGAAATCGGTAAATCTAATAACTAAAATAGGATTTAACTAAAATCACGTTGACGCAAGTAATTGATGCTTTTTAGTTATTCATTCATCATATGTATCAAGCGCATGTAATAATGGGAGGTGCGGTTCCATTAGCGATTTGGGAGACCTAATTAAAAAGTAAGCATATGGAGATTTCATACTTTCATCCCCCAATAATCGATGACATGACATTCTCATCAATAATTCAATATTACCAACTAAACACTGTCACGTTCATGATGCAACTGATTTATATTTGTGAAGGGAGGAAAAAGCGTAATATTTGAACATTCATATGTATTCGAATTTATAAGAAATTATATTTATTAAAAAGTGTTAGATAATTTAATATTTTAATATATGTAATTATATTACAAAGTGATATTTTATATAAAATTAATTCTACTTGAATTTCTCTAGTTGGTTGATGATTCCCGTATATTCATCATTCATGGTCGATATTTTTGGTCACTGTTTCTATCTTTGTTTCTTATTAACTTAATAATTATGGAGTTCACATGTGTAATGAAGTATCTGTCCAATCAAATGATCAAACAAGGATAAAATAATCCAAACATGGTCTTAGATTTAGCATGGGAGTAAAACGACCTATATTTACCATGTATAAGGAATGGGAGAAATTATATGTGAAATAACGATAACGTTTAACACATGGAGTTAATTCGAGCAGTAATCGATTTGAATTTTCTTAAATAAATTTCAAACTCAAAAGATATGCTATAACAAATTTGACAAATAGAATAATAAATCGTCGCTAAATGGATCGGACAATGTGGGAAAATTTCGCGGCAATTTATTATATTTAGCAACGGTTTTAAAAAAATCATTGCGAAATTAGATGAGTTTAGCGACAGTTGATACAAGAATTATTGCAAATCAGTAAATTGTAAGATTATAGTGGCAGTTGATGTCGAAAATGCCACAAAACATATTTTTGTGTATTTAATATTTTTGATTTAGATTTTCATTTTTGTTAAAAAATTATAATAAAATAAAATTTAAATAATAAAAATAATATTTAATATCACTTAAATCTAATTAATTAAAAAGTGATAACTTCAATTTTTACGGTTAATTTTAATAATATATTGTTTTATAACTTTATTTTAATAAAAATATTTATAATTTAATTTAAATCATTCAAAATAAAGAACAACTTGCATAATATATATACAAACTTGTGTGAGGTTGGCTTGATGGAATGGAAGGCACGTTGAAGGAGCTCGAACTATTAATTTGTCCGTAATTCGAAACTCTCTCAAAACACTTTTATTATGGTGCAGCAACACCGCTGCAAAATGCACTACCATGCCATCATATTTTGTTTCGTGGCCGTTGTACCAATGGTTATGAAAAATTGTCGCAAAATCATTTTGCGGCGGTTAAAAACCGTCACGTTGTTAAAAAAAATCACCGTTAAATCTGCTTTTTTTTTTTTTTATTGATAGTGTATACAATTATTTTTACTCGAAACATAAGATATAATATTTATATTTTGGAGTTTAGTAAAAAAAAAAAAAACTCCAATGTCGAGTAGAAAAAAATTATACTTGTTCAGATTCCTTCCTCTTATATACTATTAAGACAAGGAAGTTCAAAGTTAGATGATGTTAGGTTTTTTATGATAGATATGAGCCACATACATCTTTATTACATCTGAAATATAATTACTCGATATTTTAAAAATTTAAAATATTAAAAATAAATCCTCACAAAACAAAAATTTATTTGGTTTTTGCTTTTCTTTTTTATTTTAGTGTTTTTAATTTGGTTTATAGAGTAGTAAGTATTTATATATATTTTTTGTCAGAACGAAGTATAAAAAAAATGTAAAATACTAAACTAGATTAAACCGTGACTTCTTTTTCTTAACAAACATTTTCCAACATATCCAGTTCCAATTCATTAATATCATCTCAGTTATGTATTCACCTTAATTAATTACACAAAACAAAAATATAGTCAGATATATTAAAAAATTAAAAGTCACCAAAAATATTAAAAAATTAAAAGGCTCAAGGTAATGTTATATACAAATTTACTTGGAGCTTGCACTTCTTATTAAAAAGTAGGTTCTTAATAATAACATTAAATATTTTGGTGTATACATAACCTTTAATTATTAACCATTAAAATTAATGTGACATTTTCTCCCCCCTTGGAAATAGATTTTGATGCGTGCCTCCTCTTGCTAACTGAGACTAGTTAGCAAATTCAGTCATACATTTCATTAATTTGGGAATGCAATTTTGATTCCTAGTTAGAACGGTTGATGAGTAGTCATAGGGGGTACCATCTAGCATTATCTTTAATAATCTTTATGGCTTACAGTTGGAAGCTACAAGCTAATAACATGCAATGGAGTTAAATGATGAAGAAATAGGGCAGGGTATAGCCTTTTTGAAAGAATGATGCATGGGGGAACCAAAAGGGCCACTGTAACTATCATCAGTCTTTAGTGGAGGGGCCTAATTAAACTTTAATCAATTTCATGTTTGATTATTGCAATGGCAAAGTTTGCTATGTATGTATTTTAGAGTAGAGGCATGAACGAAAGAGATAGCTAGGGACAAAGAGAGACATGCATGGCCATCTTTTTGTGGCGTAAATTCACATACAGTTGTTTTATGTAAAATTGTTAATGAAAAATCATAAAATAATTTAACATATTTAATTACATCAAAATTTAATAATTTTTAACTATTAACTTTATTTACACGAAGTTAATTGTACATGGATAAATATTACAAATGGTTATCAAATAGTCTTTTATTTGTTTATATTTTTCCCACGTGCCAAAAAAAAAGCAGTTGCTATTGATAGATGAGTAGGAGTTACTGAGTTTGTAATTAAATAGGAGGGTTTATTTCAATTTAATTACGGAAAATTTATTTTATTAATTGAAATTTAGTTTTTTTTTTTGTTTGGTGACTAATTGAAATTTAGTTGGTTGCTATAAAAGTAATTTGTACTGATAATATTCTAACTTTTTATAAATATTTTGTTAACATTATAATTAATTTCTTTTTGTTTTCTTGACTTTTACTCCAAAAGTTACTCTCGCCATCATTTGCAATTATTATTGCCACTCTAACTACAAGGTTAAAACCAAAATGGGTTAGATAAATTGTAAAAGAAAAAGGTGGATGCAACAATTTCAATGTAAATCATGCTTACTAACTAACCATCCCCTTTAAATTTAACTTAAGAATCTATAGAAGTACTGTTTCTTAGTAATAAAGCCCTCATCATAACGAAAAATATATAGCAAGAATAATTGTGTTTTATTAGGTAAATACTTATAAGCAATAATCAACTTCATTTAAAATTGTTTATTAAAAATTATTAAATAATTTGACTAAAATTATAATCTAATAATTTTAATGTGATTATTTAAGTGAAACTAACTATATCTGAATTTTTATTATTTATTATTATTATTATTCGTACTTGAGTAGGTCATGACTTACCTTTTCATCAAATTCAATTTTACTGTTACTAAATGATGATGGGAGGCCTCGGATTAATATTTTTCTTCTGGGCAAGAGATAGTCCTTGGATTAATTTAATGTTAGTCTTTCCTATCTATTATTCTTGATGAACAAAAGATATTAATTATTGAATTCCCAGGAACCAGATAGATATCATCACCGATTAGACTAAAGAAAAAATATTTTGAAATTTGAACATAGAAAATATATTATCTACATATAAATAGGATAGGATAAAAGTTAAAACAGATAATTAAGGAGGAAAATTAAAGTGCCACAAACAAAGCTAGCTTCGCCTATGATAACTTTTACTGTATTCCTTCAATCACTCCAGCAGCGTGAATTTAATTACATTTTTATATTTTAAGTGACATTCGAATTCGGTACCTTTATAATGGAAAAGGATAATGATATATGACCTCTTAAAAAATAGATGCTTTTGCTAATCATTTTTTTTTTTTGTGGTGTCTTTACTAGTCACTTGTTTAAGTTTTTCTAACTTTTAAAAATTATTAGAAAGTACATCACAGAATAATCCAACAATATGAACCATAATCACTATAAATATTATATAATGTGGTACGACTTAAGGCACAGTTGTAATACATATATAATTAGAAAGAAGTATTAACCGAGAAGCCCAAAAATGATTTAAAAGAAAACTCACAAGCGCGTAACACATATATTCAAAACATTTTTGGTTGTCTTGTGTTTCTTGTAAAATTCCATTTTTCTGTTATTCCCGTTTTTGATAGAAACGTGTGAATCGCCTGTCTTTGTGCTTTTGATGAATGATGGCGTGTTTAAGGGTCTTGAATACCCTAGATGTGTTTGATGTGGAGTTCGTCTCCAGTGTTTGCTCGTTTTGATGATTTTCTGATTTTAGCGACAGTACGCTGTTCGGTGACGGTTTGACCGTTTCGACCGCTTTTAGAACAAACGGAGGATATTGAGAAAAATATCTCCGACGGAAAATTATGATTTCATAGATAAGCTCGAGTTGGTAGCCAAGGGTGACGAAATTCAAAGTGTAAATTTCGTACCATTTTAGCGACGCTTGCTTTCGTCGCGAAACGTCCGGTTGTGATTTCAGTAAAACGTGAAATACGACGGAATGTTAAAATTATAGCGCAACGCTGTAATACGTCTTTGGACCTTAGTCGCCCCTTAAATTTGAGACGTAAAGCCAAGAATGCTCTAGAAACATTTTATGACACCACCTAGTTTTTCTCTCTCTCTTGCTTTTTGTTTTTTGAAACACCTTTTTGAAAATGCTTCTCTCTCATTGGTTGCATTAGGAACATGCAAAAGCTTCTCATTTATTCTTTCTACACCACCTTTATTCATATTATATTAATTCTTTACCACCTTTAATTTATTTTATCATTTTATTACACCACCAAAATTACTACACTCTACATGACAAAAACAAACAAAAATCTCATGCTTGCCCACTACTCCATGACCGTGGCTCACTCCCTCCCTTTTCACCAAATTATTCATTTTACTTGACCCCATTTACCTCACTTAACCTCATTTACCATTCACTTAATCCTTCATCCAAAAATCTTACCAAAAACAACTCCAAAAATTCTCTAACCTCTCTCTACATATTTCGAAACTCTCTCTCTCTTCTCATTCATCCATTTCAGATTTTTATTCATCATAAACACCAAAAACACATTCTCTCTCCTTCTTTTAAAGATCAAACACCACCTTTTAGCAAGAACACTTTGAATGTTCATATGT
>JASCZI010030486.1:40956-61111 GCA_036250425.1 Stylosanthes scabra | reverse complement strand
ATATATATATATATATATATATATATATATATAACATCAAATACTATAAAAACAAATCTGTTAGCAGCTAGCTAGGCCATATCTTCCCGCCAAATATATCCAAATGAGTCCCTATCAATGGATTCCACCACTTGCAGTGGTAACAGCATGGTGGCCTTGATCAATTTTTGTGTTAGGCGCCAGATAACGTGTGATGTATCAATATTCATTGAAACTAATAACAAACTCTAGCTATACAATTGAACCGCCGTTTTAATTTGTTCAATATTGATCGTCAACTTAGTTAAAAATCACTATCACTAGGCTATAGAACCATATATAGACTATAAAAGCATCTACCAATATTATATTTTGTTTTCTTTCTTCTGCTAATTGAGAAAATGGAATTAATTAAAGCGTTATTAAAGAATAACTAACACTTGTAATTTTTGTCTTATTAATATATAAGAAAAGAAACACACCACAATTAACTAACCGTGGGCCCGGCCCATTAATAAACTTGCCTCGCCAGTTGGTTAGAGTAGCACATCATCATCAGCAGTCTAAAATCTTCATCACCCTCCTGGCTCCTATTGAAATTAAAAATCATCAAATCAAAAAATATTAATTATGACCTCAATTTACAATTTATTTGAGTTGAATGTTGAATCTATCCTTAGATCAAGCTAGCTATATATGATGAAGTTTTGTCTTTATATGTATATATATACCTTATTTCCATTATTTTCTTATGAATGCACAATATAATAGCACAAAGCACATGGAGGCATGTGTAGGATGAGTGTACCGCCTACCAGGATTAGCATAACATAAACGTTGGCAATTTGGTGGTTAAATATATCATTTAAATTGATCTGATAATTAATAATAATGTGATGCAGGAGAAATTAAAATGTTTTGTGTGGTACAGTGTCCTTTTCGATATATCATGTAAGAAGCAACTTGCATTGATGCACTCGTGTAGGTGTGTCAGCTAATTAAGTATTGATCATTTCTGTTGCTGTGACAGTTAACCGAAACTCGATCAATTTGGTGTTTCTGCAAGAGTTTGTTGCTAGCTATGATGGTTGAATATGTTGTACTCTTCTACTATGTAGCTATATTATATATTAGATCAATGTTTTGCATGTACGTGTCTGTGTAGAGAGTTATATATTTATGTGGGTACGGAGACATGGAGAATGGGAGTGGGGCAATAAGCGCACTTCTCCATCATCATTATCAGGTGGGGCTATGGACTATGCTACAATCATGAACACAAGCACTCTCTTATTAATTCACCACTCTCTCTCTTTATTTGCCACATCATATTCAAGTAAATTAAATCAGTGGAATCTCATCACCAAATAAATATATATAAAAAAACAGACTATCACAATTCACCATATTTTAGTCAACACGTAATTAATTATTATATTTTTACAAATTAATATACATAAAAATGAAAAACTCAAATATATCAGCAAAATATATAATATAAATAAAAATTGCTCGTCTTTAAACTTTTCTTTTGAACAAAATGTCACGGTTCACTTACAAAGGCTGATCAAATATCAATCAAGGTCTTTCTGTTGATATCGGGAGTACGTGGTCCTTGATCCATAAAACATGTCCTCGAAATGAACATATAAAATCAATAATGATCATCCGTCTTTGATCTTTTGATATATATATTGGCCATTGGATAGCAGGGACGCCGGGCCCCAAGTGTAAACTGTAAAGGGCAGGGAGCACTTGTCCCACTAAACATTTTTGAATATATATATATATATATATATAGATGTATGTTTGTACCTTTGTTATATTATGTTTGTTCATACAATAAAATATAAATTATTTTGTTGAATTTTATCAATGGTTGAACACGTGAGAAGAAGAATCATAGAGCATTAGTAGTACTGAATGTTATTAGTGTTAGTGTGTTCCTGTAGTCCAATACGATGAAGCATATGTAGTACGTATGCTTGGTTATCCCTATATTAATCATCTGAGTCAGCAAAGTAAACATAATAGTTACGATCATTTCCTTAATTGACCTGACAAATGCATTTATGTCGCGTTATATTTGACTTCATAACTGGTTTAGAGGTGTGCATGCTTATCAATTATCATCTCTGTTTCTCTATGTCCGTGATAAGATCAGTTTAATATATGTGGGGTACTGCTGCGTTTTGAATTTGAGTTTACTACTCCTTTGAAGTATTTACAAGAATCAGTTTAAGACTTTGCATATATGGCGAATTAAAAAATGGCAGGTAAAACAAGTTAAATTTTTGCCAATTTGGTTAAACTTGATGGTAAAAGAAGTTTATAAATATATCATTGGAATTAATATGATAACGTGTACGTGGATACGGAATAAGATTTTTCTCACTCATACAAGTGTGAATGTGTGATGCTGATATATTCAAATATAATAATATTACATATACACATTTAATATGCATTCATCCATGTGTTTTTACAGCAAATACGTTAAGTATTAAAATAATTAAATCTAACATAAAAATTTTAACTACAGAAATAATATGCCTCATCAAAACATGGTTATAGCAAAGTTTCACTTCATACATTGAAACAAAGAAAAACAACCCTTAATAAATTTCAAACAAGTTTCAATTTTTTTTTTAATGGGTTTTATAGTTTTGTGAATGGAATGTTGGACTCAACTTGTCACAGTTATGAATTACGAGGGCTCCCCTTGA
Organism: Stylosanthes scabra; assembly: GCA_036250425.1. Taxonomy (NCBI): domain Eukaryota; kingdom Viridiplantae; phylum Streptophyta; class Magnoliopsida; order Fabales; family Fabaceae; genus Stylosanthes; species Stylosanthes scabra. The sequence continues at coordinate 58,406 of JASCZI010030486.1, read as the reverse complement.
AATCCAAAAACTATCAATCCAAAACAAAAAAAGATAAAAAAAAAAAAGAACACCCCCGAGTCTCTGGACTCTGGAGCCTGGAGGCATTCAGTTGTGCAAGATGGTAATCATTTACCTTGACCTTTTTCAAATTCCTAATATGATGCTCAGCAATTTAGGATCCATGTAACACGAATTTTACTTTGAAGAACGTTTTAATCTCAACATGATAAATAGATGCAGACAACAAAAAATTGTCCCTTTGTGGGGTTCACACGGCATGGTAGCACTACCAACCAGAGTAATTAGGTCCATCCTAAAGAACCATACTTGCCAGCAAAGTAAATAGCAGAAATTATAGGCGCATCATCAGGAATGATGCCACATTCATTTCCATCAAGCTTCTTTGTATGAGCCTTTTATTAATAAGTCAAAGTCCATCATTCAATCCCTTGCTTGTTATCTGGAAAAAAAGATGCATTTTCCCACCATTCACAATCTTAGTCACTACTAGCCTCTTGACAATAACAATGAATTAAACACATTATATGAAACAAATATAGTTATTTTAAATTGACAAACACAAAATCTGAAAACTGCAAGAGGAGACAAGTGATGAATGGAATTTGATTTACTCCGTGTGTCATATAATCAATGAAGCAACAGATGTTGGTCTTCATGATCCAGACTTACAATGTGGATGGTGGATGAAAGAGCATTAAGATTGGGAGGAGGGGAATCTACTTTAATCACTCGCTCCTTAACTAACCCTCTTCCGAGTTCCTCATCTGCCTTTTCAAATTCAACACTATCTCTTGACCTTAAGAACTCTTGCAGATAAGCCACCAACTTGATCATCTGATTATGCTTATCTTCAAGGGCGATTCTTGCATCAGCCAGCTTCATCTGCATACTTTCTTGGCGCCACAGATCTACCATTTCAAACATGCTCCTCTCTTGTTCAAACTCCTCCTGAATCCTCATGAAATGGCTTTGCAATCTCTCAAGCTTAGCCTTGCCTTCACCTATCTGCATAGCCAATTCACTGCAAACTTGCTCAATCAGTTCTCTTTGTTTTCTCTCATCATCATAGCTTGCCCTAATCTGATTAGCACATAGGTTAGCCTTGGCAAGTTCATGTACCAATCTAGCATTCATCTTCTCCATTCTTTCTCTACTTCTCCTTTCCCTTCCCAACTTATCCTCTAATTCACCCAAAACTGACTGAATCGTTTCCAATTTCTTCTTACACGACTTGTTTTCGGCTCTGAGATCATTGATGCAGGTTTGTGCTCGAAGAAGCTCTGAGATAACAGAGTCAGCCGTTACTTTTCTTTTTCCTTGACGAGTCTTGTTAGCCACGTTATTCGACTTTCTGAAAGCCAAATCTTCCTCAAAACTTTGATGCTGAGGACAACATTGAATTTCTTCATAACATGCTTGTATCAATTAAAGTAATTGAGCACAGATATGAATATGATCATGAATCTAAGGAAATGGAAGAAAGTTATGAGGAATTGGAATAGGATAATACCTTGGAGTCAAGGCCGGTAACCTCAAGAAAGCAGAACTGCCATAACGCTGCGGCGAGCTTCCTTGCAGAGATGTCAGGTTTCGGGGAGCGGTGCCGGAAGTTCACGGGAGAACCACTGGCTTTAGCATGGGCATGGGCATGGGCAGAGTGTTGTTGCTGCTGTTGTATAGTGCATGACCATCTTCGGAAGAGGGGAGACCGGCGGCGAGGGATCGCCGGAGTGTGGGTCCCGCCGGTGGAGTTCATTTCATTTTGTCTCAGAAAAAAAAATGTAGAAAGCAGTGGGCAGTAGGCAGGAATATAATTAGGAGTTTATGAAAGGGTTAAATTAAAGTGAAATAGTGTAGCACATTACATACAGGTGCTTTTAAGAGAGTGGTGAAGTTGTTGATAATTTTGTCCCCTCTCATCAAAAGACGTTATTATAGCAGATGGAAAATTAAAGAGAATAGGTTATATGTGATGCTGATTGCTGACACAATATAAACTCTGCAAAACTGACATTGACATATAATTTACTACATTAATGAACTGCATCAGTAAGCGGCGTTTTATATGCTTGTAATTAACTTGCAAGACCTTCCAAATTTACTATTTAACTTTACTAGTATTATATTATTCTGGATGGTTTCAACTTTCATCACAAAAGATGAATATTAATTAATTGTATATATGGTTTTTTTCTGTAAATGTCAATGAAGACTTTATCTAGATAAGAATATGAAGACGACGACTAGAATAATCTTATTTCAATTTAATATAATTAGCAGAAGGAAGTCAAGGTAATAACTCTTGTAATAAAAAAAACATATAATAGAAAAGTGCAGACGTTTTCAATCAATGACCGTGATTTTTTAAGGGTATATGATTCAAGCTTGGACGTTTTCGTTTCCATCCAAATTTTACACATATAAGGGTCGCATTCACATAATTTGTACAAGCTAAGATTGATTTTTGTTTGTTAGTCATAATAAGTGATATAACATGCATGCATCTATCTAGAGTTTGCATGCTTTTAACTTTTAAGGCAGTGCAGTGTGAATGATTAATTAATTGAGCATATGCATGATGGGTGATGCTTATCTAAAGAAGAATAGAATGAGGGTGTTGTACTCTTCTGGTAGGCATCGCAACTTATTACGGCAAATCATATATAGTCATAGTCATGTGCTATTATTAGTCTTCCTATCCATTTATTTACTCTTATTAGCCACAGGGTTTTCTTATAGCGATCGAGTTATTACTTTAACTGAATTTTAATCTATGCACAAATTAAAGAAGACATGTATAGTAAAGAGCGGTGACAAGTGTACAAAAGTTCTGCATTAGCTTTGATTCTTTGGATGCCTAACGCTGCTTGCTCTTTAATTAATTAATTTTCTTAAAATCAACCCCTAGGGGATTTTGCCCTTAATTAAAACGTGCGTGCCTGAATGATGCATGGATGCATCAGCAAAGTTGAATTGAATAGTAGTACTCAATAAATAAACAATAATATAATCATGTATATGTTGGCTTGACGTTGATCCATCGTTACCTCTTTCTCTTTGATTCCAACATGCCAACATTAATAATGTATATGATTGAATGACACTTGCATTAAAACAAATTAAAACAACATACAAACTTTATTTCATGTTATTTCATCTCTTTATCAATATAATTATCTTCTAAAATTTTAACGCACGCTTGCATACAAGCAAGGTCATACGCGCGAATAAACTCGTGAAACCAACCTAAACTCAGACTCGTGAGTTAACTCGTAAACTCGTGTGAGTTCATCTGTTATATAAAAATAAAATATATTATACATAATCTCAAATTTAGACATTTAAAATTAAAAAAATTTAATTTGAAAGCACATATTAAGCTAAACTAGTGACATATTTATAATGATATAAATACTTTAATACATTTAAATGTCAATTATAAACATATAAGACACAAGACATAAATTGAGCGCAAAAATGAGTGACTGTGAATAAGTTAGTAATTTTGTAACTCTAACTCTTAAGGGAAAGTCTTCTTTTTTAGCAACACGACACTATTTTTGGTAAAATTGGATCAAATTTTAAACTCGTTGACTCGCTCATAAACTCGAGAGTTTAAGCGAGTTTATGCAAGTTTACACGAGTTCAATCGAGTTTAGTAGACTACGAGTTTAGTGCCGAGTTGACTCGATTCCACTACCTAAAATCGTAAATTCCTAAGAGTTTAAGAGTTAAAACTAGAGTTTAACAACCATGCATACAAGTATATATTTAGAAATAAAATAATAATTATATAGTTTTAACGTATAAAGCACGGACACTTGCTAAATTGGTGTGTTCACGTGTCGGATACTTTTTAGATATGACACTTGCTGACACTCGTCCGACACGTATGTCTTAAGTGTCCATCTATCTGTGTCCTTAAAAAAACAAAAAATTACTTCTTCGAACACACTTGACACTACTCCAAAATATCATCTCGTGTCTGCGTGCCCAAATTTATTCTTAACTTACATTCTTAAAGAATAATGCTAGGTTAGGGAGTCATTAGGGAACCAATATTAAGTTATCATTCAAAATTTATATGAGTTACCTCATATATCTAACATTAAGTTATCATCCAAAATTTATATGAATTATCATCCGTAAACATGTGTTGACTCCTATTGGTCATAATGTATTGGCTCCCTAGTCTTTTTTATTCTTAAAATAAGATTAAATAAATTTTAATATAAATAAAATATTAAGATATTAATGTAATTTTATTAAAAGTACATTATATTATATATATATATATGTCGTGTCCCATGTCATATAAAAAATTAAAATTAAAGTGTCGCCGTATCACATATTGTATCGTGTCTCGTATCGTGTATCATAGGTTTTAACAAAAATTAATATGCATGTAGCAATAAAACAATATAAGTTTATAACATAATAATTACAATAATGTAGTATCTATAAATTGTTTTCCTCACCAATTTCCCCTTTATTTCACAATTTATACTAACTAATTAGAAGGATTTTTAAAATAATATATATAATTCTTTAATTTCCTAGATTGTGCACCCTAAAAAACAATTATTTTTAAATGGAGAAATTTTGTTTGCTAAATTTATATTCAATAGAAGCACAAAAATCAAGACACAAAGAAAAATTATTTCTTCTTGAATAAGTCTCTCTTTTATGTTTTCGACTGTTTGGTTTTTAATAAACTTAAAAAAAAAAACACAAAAGAAAAAAAAATAGTGCATATTAGTTGGATTAATTGGAGAGCAGTGATAATTCCTTAAATTAAAGGATGAGGAAAGTGATTAAAAATGAAGTTGTGACACGTGGATAGAACTAATTAATTAAGCTTAATGGGGGGAATTAGACAAAGATCCCGAGTCCAACATACCATTGGCCTATGCTCTTTCACACACTCACTTGCTTATTAATTATTCTTAGTCCTCATTAAAGGCGCAACATTTCACACAAAATCCCCATTAAATTAAGTAAATAACAACTAATAAAAATTAATTGATTGATCCAACACGGCAAAAATGATTATTAATCCTTAATCGGTCAACAAGTTGAGGCCCCCTCTTCTCTATGCTGTGGCGGCTCCCAATCCCATGCACGTGCGTGCAGATACCTGCATAGAGATTAGATCAGACTACTTCTAACTTCATAACTTGAAACACATACATAATAAGAGAGCCAGCCACCACCATAGTAATAATAATATATTCAGTCAATCATATTAACTAATTCGTTAAATAAAAGTCAAAATTTTATCATCATCATCATCCATTTCCATCTCTTTCATGCCACTCTATAAATATCAAACTTTCCACCTCTCAAATATTTCATTCCATCATAACTTGGCTATCATAACAGTTAACTAAGAGATATACACATACATAATATAAGCACACAGAGACACAGAGATTCATCATCATTTATCTCAATCAATCAATCATCTCTCTTAAGAGTTAAAGCTAACCTCATATCATATCAAATGGGAAACTGCTGCAATGCGGAATCGAGGTCAATGGAATGGGCAGGCGAGGACTGGAGTGATTTGGTGAATCCTCCTGAGAAGAATAATACAGTAAACAGGAAGAGGAGGCCGTTGAAGAACAAGGTCATTGATGATTTGGGAGCAACTATTTGTGATGATGGCAATAATAATAATAATAATGGCAGCAGGATTAAGATTAGGATCTCCAAGAAAGAACTCGCCAGATTGTTGAGTGATACGTCCACTACTCTACAAGAACGCAAAGGGCAGTTCCGTCAGCGTCGAGCTTCAGCAGAACAAGTTCTTCTGAGGCTGTTAAAGGCTCGTGATGATGCTCAAAACATTCACACACCATGGAAGCCGCAGCTTGATAGTATTCCTGAGGACAGATAGATACATGATACATGCATCAACACTTGTCTATTCTTTACACCCTGCATGAGTGGATCACAGAGCTTTCTTTCCCTCCTTTTTTTTTCTTTTTTCTTTTTTTCGTGTGTACAAAAATAGTAAGAAACACTCCATTTTCTTCTTCGAGTAATGTACTAATGTTATATGCACTCATTTTTTTTAAGAGTAAATGAATAAAAAAAAATATAAAAAAAATTGAGGTGAATTTTTGGTGTCCTAATTTGAGGTGAAAAAAATAGAAAAAATTTGAGAACCAACCATGTACCCCATGGTGATAGTAAATGAATTACAAGATAATTTATATATTTTGTGGGTAATTACTTTTATTTTATTTGGATGATAATAATTTTTAATTTCGGATGTATTTTTTTTTAATTTTCAATAATAAATTAATTATTGTTTCTCTAATATTGATTTCATAATACTCTTGATAAAATATACACTATAATTTGTAAATATCAAAATATATTTTAAATATTATCTCTCATGAACAAAATACACTCGAGACCTTATAAACTCACTAAGATCATGGTATTTTTATCTATTAAAAATATTTTTTTCTATTTACTATATTTTTTATTTTCTATTTTTTGTATAAAAAACATTTGATAAAAAGTGAGAAAAGAGAAAATAATTACCATTTACACTATTAAAATTTCTTTAAGAATATAAAAAATTGATAAATATATTTTTTTATAATAATATATTGGATTTTTTCATAACTTGTTGTATTTTCATGTAACATAGAGAGATAAAAATATTTCAACTTTGATAAAATGTAATTGTATATATTAATTGATAATTATTGATCCGTTGAGCGAAGTAATCTTTAATTTTTTCTTCCGGCATCTGTTCAACGCTGATGCCAAAAAATAAGAAAAAATCTAGAAGCCGCCAAAATAAACCAAGTTTCTTATCTTTTAAATTAATGTATATATATACACTGCGTATGCAAACCGCTGTTAAATATTTAGATTGAGATAAGAGTAAAGAGAAAAGCGACCATAAGTTGATAATCAAATATGTTGCGTACACTACTACTACATGATCGGAGATCCATCTTACTATATTAATTTGTTGGCATCTTTATATATGGAAGCCAAGGTGAGATGGATGATCCATATATAAATAGGTGTCTAGCCTTATACATTTTTCTAAATTTATTGAGAATAAAGAATGAGAATAAAAGATACATCATATAATTTTTTTTTTAATGTTTTATACACTTTTAACCTGCATATGACTTATTCACGGTATAAATAATGGTATTTTACTATTGTCCCTTTCATTAGTTTGATTTTGGTGTGAGGACTATAATTCAATCAGTTGAGTCAAGTCAGACGACCTAGCTACTATAGTAAAAACAAACATAGGATAATTGAATGAGCAATATCAACACATGATGTATAACAATTTGAGTTGACCATATATATTTTGGTGACTAGACCATATGTATGCCGTATATTAAATTTACTTGAAATTATTTCATGAAATAGAAATGAAAAACATGAGAATCAAAACATTTTTTTTTTGTCATTGCAATAAAATTCCTATAATAATTTATTCCTATAATAGGCCTTTAATTGGACATGTCAACACTGGACAAATTAGGAAAAATACAAAGCAAAAGTTAACTTTGAAAGAATCAATTATTTATTTAATTAAAAATTGAAAAAAAGATATTTATACTATTTTACACACATATATATTTTTTTATAATAAAGTAAAAGTTTTTATTTTAGTTCACATTGTATTAGTTACATGATTTAATATTAAAAAAATATACAAAAATAATAATGTAATGTACATAACCTAAAAAAAATAGTTAGTATATTGTTAGTAGTTTATTAGACATAGTAGAAAAAAGTAAAATTAAGGCACGTGGAGGGTTGAGTTGTTCTTCGTTCCCAGCAGGCTTCGGATTGAGAGAGAAGAGAGTGAGTGAAATCCAAAATCCTAACAAACATCTTTCATTGTTTCTTTGTTTGCAAACAAATCTATTTGAATAACAAGGTAGCTCGCTTTTGTTAGTTACATTACACCATCGCCGTGTTTCCTGCTTACAACCATATCAATCATTCTTCCAACCCCCATCTCCGGGAGAAAGAAAAAGAAAGACTTATCATATAATAACGCTTTTCATTTCTTTCTTCTAATCCATGTGTTATTGTGTTCTCTGAATCTTATATTAGATGCGCACAGATTCTTTATATGTTATTCAAATATCAAGATTCATGTCTTTATATGTCTTTCTTTCATGGCTTTTATTTCAGTGTGTGGAAGATGAATCAGCAGAACCAAGGTTCAGGGTATCCATCAAGTGTTCCAATGAAGCGAAAACGTGGCCGCCCACGCAAAGAAGAAGCTGTGTTCCAAGGGGAGAGCACATCTGCAATAATGCCTCCTTCAGACAATGTCTTGAGCACCGGCATCACAGCTCATGATCATGGCGATTCAATGGTGGGGAAGATGGTCACCGGCGTTATAGAAGGCTCTTTCAGTGCCGGATATCTGCTTAATGTTAAGGTTGCAGATTCTGATTCTCAGTTAAGAGGTCTTGTTTTTCTTCCTGGCCAAGTTGCTCCCATCACTGCACAAAATGATGTGGCTCCTCATGTTAGAATGATCCAAAGGAAAGAAATTCCAATTCCACTTCTTAATCCGCAGGCACTCACTAATAATGATTATGTTCCTTTACCACCACACACTTTGACAGATGATTACATTCCTTCACCAGCACAATGCAGCAAGCAACCTTGTGAGGATGAGGCAGAGTTTCAGCTGCCTAATCCTCAAGTGCTGCCAATTGAGATGCATTCTAGCACCCCACCACTTTCACTTGAGAATCAGTCTGCCTCTTCTATGGCAGTTGCGGCCGGGGTTGAGTTGCCGAAGAATGAAATGTCTATTTCTAGTGGAGGTATTCCTCAGGTAATGTCAGAGCCAGGGTATGAGAATCAACCTTCTTCTATGGTGTCCAAGTTTGAGTGTGAAAAACCTGTTAGGCAAAATGAAACATATCATGAGATTGATACTTCAACTGAAGTAAAAGAATCAGGTGCTGATGGAGGAGCAACAAAAGTTCAAGATCAAGATCCAAAGCCAATATCTGAACCTATCATCTTTCTTCCAACAATTGAAACAACTCAAACTGGACAGCAGACTATGCCTTCCGAGCAAAAGCCGAACGAGCCGATTCGTGATGAAATTAGTAAAATATCAGAGATTGAACTCAACAAAAGTCCTGTATCTGCTGAGCCTGAATCCATGCCATCTGAACAGGTTAGTGAATCGGTTGTTGAAAGCTTTATGGAGAGGCAGGTCTCACCCAAAACCGAAGGACTACAAGATATGGTGGGAAAGCTTGCTACTGCTGAGATGTTGAACATAATTGAAACCTCAAATTCAAATGGAAAACCAAGCACAGGTGTTGGAAATGGTATTGATATGGTGGGATCAAACCATGCCCCTGACAGTAACCAACCAATATCCATGGTATCTGAAGAGATTAAGATTTCATCTGAAGGGTGTGCCTTCCAAGACAAAAGTGGTGGCTCTTTCGATGCCATTGGTAAGGTGGATGTGAATCAACCTACTGAATCTTAGTTAATGCAGTGGAAAGGATGGAGAAGGTGGGACACCATGGTTAATTTGGTCATCAGGTTTAACAGTTTTGATGAAATCCAGTAGAATTTCAGATCCATGTTTGGATTTCTTTTCCTTTATTATTTTCATATTCCATTTTTGTTAATTTGCTCTACTTTGTCGAATAAGTTTGTTTTTCTTTGCAGTGATCTTCTGTTATCTGGAGGACACACACTCTACTAGCATTTTTGTTTGCTATAATATTAAATTGTGATATTAGAATACATGTTTAGTGGTAAATACATGTTTAGTGGTAAGTGTTGGTAGTATAGAGTCTGCCATACGTTTGGAGAGATTAGGCAAAATATCGTTACTAGTATCAACAAGAACAAGGAACTTGTTGCTCATCTTGACTCATGCATTCTTTATGGTACGATGCATAATTGTTAGTAGTTCATGCCAATTGGACCTTTCATTAAGTTTTTACTTTTTTAATTGTTTACCTCTTGGAAGCTGTATTAAGCAACATAATCGCCTTACTAATCATGTCAACATGCTCCATGAAATCGTCCTTTTAATGTCATGGGTAGCAAGGGGAAAAAAAACTAGACTATAAGTCCTCCACTCTACAGAAAGGTCGAGAAGTTACGAAAACTTAAAAGAAAAGATGCATACATAAAATTATAAAATACAGATTTCAAACCAGACTTAGCAGTACTAATACATACGTAGTAAAATGCAATATGTATTGCCCTAATAGCAGATTTTTCCTTTTATTTTTTGGTGCAAAACTTCTCAATAGAACTTCAACCTCCTAATATGCTGGAATTTTATCAGAAGACTTGCAATTTGATAATAGGAATTTATTTTTATATTTGTTAGCCTAAAAATTCACATAACCCATATTGTTATAAAACACAAACGTATGTTCTAAAATGCTATTGTTTGAGTAATAATTATGAGAGTCGTTTTAATACAAATACATTTAAGAAATGCCAATGTTCAAATTATCATGTATGCTAGACAAAATAAAAATGGTGACTTCGGAGCGAATAATTTAACATATGACAAAAGACTTGACACACAGAATACCAATAAAAGATTGTAATGAATAAACATAATTAAAAAGTGAAAAGATGAAGAGAAACAAATACCACTCAACCGCATTCAACAAATCGATAATAGTGTAAGTTGCCAAGAACACATTTAATTAGAACTACATATCTAATGGACCAATCCATCAAATATATATGAACATCAACAAAGTACTCTGCAAGCATGATTTTGATACAAAGGTTTGCAACAAATATAAATCTTAATATAGCAACCATAGATAAACTAACCAGAAGAAAAAGGAAGTGGGAAAAAAGTGGGAAAAGAGTTGGTTGGTTTTCCACGTAGATAGAAGCAACTGAAAATAAGTATCATAGGGATACAGAATGGTAACAGAAAAATAGAAGCTGGGCTTGACTTCTTAACTATATCCCATTTGTTGCTGCTGCTGCTGAGGAGGTTGGTAATTCGCATACCCTGGATAGCTTCCATACATGTTGGGGTCCTGTCCAGCGGGAGCATAACCATAGTTTTCATAGCCTTGTGCATAGCCATAATATCCACTACCATTCCACTGGTTTGGGTCTGCTTGAGTCTGAAATTATCCAAAATTCCAAATTCATTAATCAAAATCAGCAACAAATTGTGACACATGCAGCTAAGACAACAATTATAGCCTAGTTTTATTACCTGCTTGTTCGATGGACTCCGTCCCCATGATAGCCTAATATTTTGCCCACCTAAAACTGTGCCATTCAAAACCCTCAGTGCCTCTTCAGCAGAACTCCTGATGCATTAAAAATCATATCACATTCAGGACCTTCTTATGTAAAAGTAATTTCATGATACACAAATACCAAAGTACCAAACATTAAATACCTGTCTGCAAATTGGACAAATCCACATCTCTTGCCAGATGGAATCTTCACATGAACTAACTCTCCATAATGGCTAAAGACTTGTCGCAGGTGGTCATCCGTAACATTAGCATCTAAATTGCCAACAAAAATCTGCAATAAAAAATCAAGTCAGAAAACAAGAAGGAAGTAGAGTGGTGTCTATATTGCAAAGAAGTACGCACAGTTGTATTATTTGGATCATTCTCGTTCTGTGCCCCTTGAGGATTCTGATATGAAGCTGCATGTTCAAATTACGAGTAAAGAAGATGAACGGCATAAACACAGGGAAAGAAGGATTAAATTCAGTAAGACACCCAAGACAAAAGTAGGCCAAGCAACATTTAGTGATAAATGGCACAACTTATTGGCACAGGTTTAAAGAATAGCATATTATTGACTATTATTAACAAACATCGAGTTTGATAGTAGTGCCCCTTCATTTATTTAAAAAACAAGCATACGCAGATATAACTTATAAAATTAACAAAATTACTGGTGTCTTACATGCACAACAACCCTTCATATGGGAAAAATTAAAACATTTAACTAATAGAAACATCATAAGCAACAGATTCAGTTGAGTGCTTAAATTGATAAACAACAAATAATACAAAATTAAATGACTAGATCCTTACAATTTCAAATACATGACAACTATGCACAAATAGAAACAAAACACACAATGACATAAATTACACCTAGCATTCAGATATTTAATTATAAATTCAACACAACTATTTACTAATTCTTCCATGCAAGGGCCTCTGTGTGTTTGTGTGTGAGAGAGCAAACATCTAATATATCTAATATAATATAATATAAAAGAAAAGTCAATTAACAAGCATTAATCCTCATTTCATTGTATAATATCTATCTAAATTTCGGTAGACATAAATAGCCATGTTTAGTGAATTGCCATAGTAGACTGAAAACAATAATGGAAAAGGGGGCTGTGAGTGCTTGCGTAGGATGTAAAACTACTTTCCAAGTGAGCTGTAGTTATGGCCATGTAAGTTAAAGCTGACAGACTGCACAATATAAAGAAATTAAAAACTTTAATTGCATGACATTGTGCTGAGCAATAGAAAAGGACGGAATGGAGATAGCACCTAAACACCAAGACTAAATCCACAAGATACCACAATGCATAATGCATTCCTAGAAAATAAAAGCAGTAAATACTAGCACCTGAGAATATTTTTCCCATGGCTGGAGATTGACAAGTTTAATAATTAGGCATCAAATTGAAGAACAAAGAAATGCAAATAAGTAAACAAGATCTGCTCTTGAGTACGGGAAAGCTATAGAAGAAATTCAAAGAACTAGTTCTTCCAGTATGGTAAAAGGAATTAAAGTAACGGAGTGAAGAATAAGAATGGTGGACTGAAAATATAAGTAAAAAAAATTTGCGCAATGTAATTGGGCTAAAGAACTAAACCAACGAAATAAAATGAGAAGAAACTAAAAGTAATTAGAATAGTGGCGCAATGAAGGCGGAAATGAAAATGCCACCAAAAATAACTCGCGATACATAAACGGATAACTGACCTACACAAGGCCATGCACTAAAATGGTAACCGTTTCAGCTGAAATCAGTTCCAGGCTCCGGGATGACAGAGCCTCTCGACACCCTGCTTCGAGACAACAGGAGTTCTATAAGATTTTATTATTCTATATCATTTATTTAGCCCAAATTTTTAAAGGAAATTACAGGAAGAAATGTGTTTGGACTGTATATCTTCAAGAGGGTAACTGAAATGAATCATTAGTTGATGGCTGTTGTCATAAAGGATACACACACGAAAGATAACTAGATACTTAAAGCCTTAAATCCAACTCAATCTTGTCATATGACAGAAAACAGCTCAAACTTTTCTGAAGGCAGAATATCAAATAAGAGTTTGAAGCAAATTGACCAGAACACAACAACTGAGATAGACAAACCTTTGGATTGTGTAGTTGGGTTTTTATTAGACGCTGGTCCAATCCTCATGGGCCTTGTTGAACAAAGAACCCCCTGCATTTCAGTCATAGCTCTAATTTGCTCACTCTCATCTGCAAACCTAACAAAACCATAGCCCTTTGTCCGCCCAGTAAGCCTGTCAATTACAACTTTGGCTCCCTTAACTGAGGAGTATCTACCCCTAAATGTCTCCTGCAGGTGGTAGTCCGTAACATCTGCAGCCAAATCTCCAACAAATATGGTGTAATCTGGACTATCATCATGACGCCTCTCACCAGCGCTGAATGTTGCCCAGTTCAACCTGAAGTTCTGCCCGCCGTTTGGCATAATGGTGCCATTGTATGTTTGTAGTACTCTCTCAGCAGCAGCACGGCTTGTAAATTCAATGAACCCATAACCCTCAGATTGACTAGTTTGCTTATTCCTAATTACTTTAACAGATGCCACCTGCAGCCATACAAGTATACAACCTTAAATTGACCATAAAAACAGGCAAATCTTAATTTTCTTTTTTACACAAAATATAATGACATATACATACATAGTCCATCTAAACAAATCTCTATTTAAACAATAGGAACCAAAGCTAATCAAAATCTCTCCAGGATGAGTAATTTTAAAAGAATTAAACCTAGATTCATAAAACTATGGAGCTTCAAAACACCAAAACCCAAATCGGAATAAAGAAAGACCTATAATTGACATCAAAAGAATATAAATCTACCCGTTCTCATTCACGTAAAGGGAAAAAAAAGAATCTCTATTCTATCATCACAGCCGATTTAAAAACAATAATATAAAGCACGGCCTAGAAATTGCAGAACAAAAAAAGTAACATGGAATTTTAGGGCGATTTCAAGAGAGAGAAAAATAAGTATGAACGTAAACGCAAAACTAGAGAGGAAGAGGTTATATATATACCTCGCCGGTGTGAGCAAAACAGGTGTAGAGGTAGTTCTCGTCCATCCAGTACTGCAAATCGCCGATCCAGAGGGTGCGGACCTCATCAGCGCTGGCGGGCTGAACGGGCTGGGAAGGAGGCACCGACTGTGGCGGGGCCTGGGCGGAGGGAGCCCACATGGCAGGTGGCTGGGCCTGCGGAGGCATCATCATGTATGGTGGTTGCTGCTGCTGGTACTGCTGGTTGGGCTGTTGGGCCATGCTGGGTGGAGGAGCCATGCCGGGTCCGGGCTGCATCATCTTCTTCCGGTGGTTGAATCTGGAATTCTTGAGAGAAAGGGGGAGAGAGAGAGAGAGAGATATGAAGAGAGAAAAAAGGGGGAAGAGAGTGGAGTTTGTCGTATAGGTGTGTGCTTTAAAGAGTGGTTGAGACTCAAACCCTAACCCTGTCCGTGACGTGTGGCTGGTTCTCTTTCTACTTTCTATCTTACCCTTCACACTATTTCCTAACCATATTATTTGATTTTAACCATTATTTATTGACTCAAATGTGATATTAAATTATAAACTAAATGTGTTTTGAGTTAATAATTATAAATAATAATAAAAATAAATTAAAATTAATCATTATTTAACCTTTTTTAAAAAGTAATAAAAGTATTGTAATATGTAATAAGAATAACAATTAGTTTTCTTTTCTTTCCATAAAAAAAAAAAAATAGTTTTCAAGTGTATTATCAACATGATTTAACCTCAAGTCCTCAACTAATTTTCATTTATATAAATTAAATTTCATCATATAGAAAAAATCAGAATAAATTCGATGCCTCTACATATTTTCATTTTTTTCGGAATCTTATTTAAACTTTATATTTTTGCTTCAAAGTTCAAAGTTCAAAGTTCAAACACATGTAAACAAACTTCAAGATAAATATAGAGTTCCCTAATTAACAAAAAAGACATTATCGTTTCTATGAATGTGTAACTATTAAAAACGATTTGTTTCACTGAGCCATACATCACTAGTCTGGTGTGTTTCTCCCACTGAATATAAAGCAAAAGGCATCAAGTAGCGTTACCTTACACAGCATATTAGTAACATACAACATAAAGCAGCACACGCTTAATAACAGTTATTAACGCGTTTAAACACATTCCAGAACAATTATAAACGATATTACGATATCAACAGGGCTGAATGAATCCTAAACCGCACAAAAAGATGCTAATGAAAGCCAACAAATGCTTGACTTCAGGCTCGTGCTATCAGTTTGAGAATATCAGCAGCTTCCTTCAATCTCCTCTCTATGTTATCTTTCATAACTGCAGTGCCACCTTTACCATTTCTGGATCACAACCAAAATAACATGTAACTAATTGAATTGAATTGAATAGTTTCTCTAAAAGCAGAATAGCATGCAATTATTATTTTTTCAAGATCCTGAATATAACCTTTTCTCGTAGACTGCCTTTCTTTTAAGCTCGTCAACGAGGCTGTGCAGTCGTTTCAAGAGGGCTGGGGACTTGATCATGGCTTGGACCCCGGAATGAGTTGAACAAATCTTCTTCATAAGTTCAGAGGCAATGAAGTAGCCCTCCTCCTTATTCCTGGAAACGTTTCACACAAGTTATTATACCATAAGAAACAGCAAGTACAATCCTAGAACAGATTTCAAAAGGCTAAAAACTTTTTGAGGATTGAAACCTTAGTAACTCCATGACGATTATTTGTACAGAATTATGTGTTTGGATCAGCACTTCCAGTAGATGAGGGTGGCGCGCAAGGTTTCGTAGAGTTGAGAGAGCATGTTTTAGAACCTCCTGATCAGGTATACTCCTGCTGACTGATCGAATAAGCCCCAGCAAGGTGTTAATTGCACCTGCAGCCACAAGTTCTTCGCAGCATTTCTGAGAATGTTCTGTAGCCATATCTGTGAATGACACAAACATGAATCAACAACAACGAAACAAGAATGAAAAAATCTAAAAGCACTGATTTAAAACTTTCACTTTTATACATGTCCTGCAGATTAGAATTAGATGACATACTCCGGGGGAAGGAAAAAGAAGATAAATTACAAACTTTGCTGACAAAATTAAAGCAACAAAACCAACTCAATAAAAAGATGTAGCACTCACCTAATGTAGAACAAGTATGCAGGACATCACTAAGACTTTTCATATTAAGTAGCTCTGAAAGTGCTGCCAATAGTCTATTTATGAGACGCTTGCTATCATCTACATTTCTGGCAGAAGCTTTCATTCTCAACCGCAAATCAAATAGTTGCTTTGACTCTCTACGTGCAAGGTAACCTTTCCAGTGGGACTACAAAAATTTTTTTTTTTTTGAAAAAGAGGAAAGAAACATTAAGAAATCAGAACAAGTTAATTGAAAAATAAATGAACATTGTTGCTAACAGTTAAGATGATGCCATACTTGGATGACAACAATTTGGTGTCTATGAAGAATGGCCTTTCGCCTGGCTATCCACCCACGAATGCAAGATTGAATTGTAATGGCAGAGTTGGCCATATTTTTTTGTGACAGGAACCTTTTCCACCATCGTTGCAATTTCACCACATAAAACAAGAATAGTTTTAGTTGAATACTGCAACAGCCAACTGGACTTGAAGTTGAATCAACAGGAATAGCTGCACGTAGACTAGAAGCACACCCTGCATTGAAATAAGAGAGAGAATATAGTAAGAAAATGTGAAACAACTATATCAAGCAATTACTAGCTTTAACCAGAGAGAGTAGAAAACACTAGTAATATGTGAACTGATTACCTAGCAACCGATTTCTAGTTATATGGCCCCTAACAAGTCTCTGGATCTCCACTGCAGCAGCTTCCTGGAAAATACAGCGAGTAGTAACACACAGGAAACATAAAAAAAGGAAACCTGACACAAATATAAAAACAGAATAGGAGACCATACTTGGATAGCAAGAATACGGCTTCTGTAAATATTGGCTTTTCTCCTGGCCATCCACCCACGAGCACAGGACTGGATACTGATGGCAGACTCAGTTGCCAATCTATGTAACAGGAGACGCTTCCACCATCGCTGCAATTTCACAACTGAAGACAACAGTAGTTCAAGTTGAAAGCTGGAACCTCCAACCGGC
>JASCZI010030486.1:21254-40946 GCA_036250425.1 Stylosanthes scabra | reverse complement strand
ACTAACAGGAATGAGAGCACGTAATCTAGAAGCACCACCTATATCATCAGAGGAGGGATAGCAGTACAGTAAGAAAATGTCAAACTACAACTAAATCCAGCAAAAAATTAGCTACAGAAAGCATGCACTAGTAACCTAATAGCCGATTTCGAGCTAAATCACCCCTGATAAAACGCTGGATCTCCAACACAGCATTTTTCTGACAATTGAGAACCTTCTGGCATGCCATGCTTCGAATGATACACTGAATCTTCACTACAGCCTCTCTTTTGAGCAAGAAGTCCCGTTTCACCAGCCAACAACGGCAATACCGCTAGAATTATTGAAAGAAAGTAGAAATTAATATAACAATAGCAATTTCACAGAGTGATACTATGCATTCTCT
The DNA here is from genome assembly GCA_036250425.1 of Stylosanthes scabra. NCBI lineage: Eukaryota > Viridiplantae > Streptophyta > Magnoliopsida > Fabales > Fabaceae > Stylosanthes > Stylosanthes scabra. The sequence goes on along the minus strand of JASCZI010030486.1, from coordinate 40,561 downwards.
GCCCTGCACCAAACTAGAAAGCCATGCAAACTAAAACCAGGCATAGTCAAAACATGAGCCAATGTCTTACTTGAATATCAACAATGTGATTCTTACGCGCACAAGCTTCTTTCCGTGCAATCCATCCACGAGAGAAAGCCTGAATGGAAGTAGCTGCTCTTGATGTGACTTTTAGGTGCTGTAAAGCCTTCACACATCTCCACATTCGGAAATAAGATTGAATTTTTATGGTAGCTTCAACATGACTTAAAAATCTTTTTCTTAAATACCACCTACGGAAATTACTTTCAATTTTAGTTGCGAGAAAATGCTGCTTCTGACAAGTTGACTTGTAGCATATGTATTTCTTCCAAGCAAGCTGAATAGTAACAGCTGCATTCGTATGAAGATCAAGTGTAATGTTCTGTTGGGCTAAATTCATAGCTTTCCCTTTCAGATCAAGCTCAAAAATATATCTATTTCGTGCCATCCAACCGCGGACAAATTTCTGAATAGTGGTGGCGGCAGTCACTGGATCTAGTGTCCTGACAGAAGGACATATACTACATCCTTGCTGCCGCCTGCAATAGAGCCAACTCCTCACAGCTTGCTGTATTAGCTTTGCAGACCTCTTCAGCCTCACTAAAGAATGCCTATGAACAAAAAGCATGGCATATCTCCTATATGTGTGAGAATGCTTCAATACTTCTGCCAGAGTTAACAGGGATAAAACCACCAATAAGTGACCGGCCAAAATACAAATAAATATTTGATACTAGTTGACAAAGTATATACCACATGAAAAGTCATAGGCTTGACTGGTGGTGTATACCACACAAACAAACTCCTGCCTTGCCCTCATCCATGCCCTGAAAACAGTTTGCAAAAGGGTGACAGCATTTATCATCGTCTGAAACTTACGACGAGTGAAAAATCCCCGGATATGTGATTGTATAATTTTTGCAGCATATTCTGAAAAAATTGAATAGTTATTGTCACTAAGAGAAAAAGCACATCAAGAGCTAAAATTTGCAAAACTGGAAATGAACTATCTATCTATGCTTTCTAAGCCTGCTTCAATTCCAACGAAATTGAACCAGCATTAAGGAAAGGATGAGGAATGAGCTACCTAATTACCATTTCTGAGAAATTTCAGGAACAAATATCTATGAAGTAACAAACTAATGAACCTATTAAATGTTACAATAGCAGTAAATGTATGAATGGTGACATAGTGGAAGCATAAATAGCAGTGCAGTCATGTTAGTTACCCCTTCTAGTATTGGTGCTTAACTCAATGGTCCTGGATCTCTGCAAATTAGAAAAATCTGGTTTCCTGATACAGTTTCTTTCAGCCATATCCTGCCACCAAGCCTGGATGGCCTTGAATTTTCTTGCAGCATCTATCTTGATAATCGCAGTATTTTGATCAAAGATTCATATAAAATACAATAAACAACCACCACAGAATTAAGAAAGAAAAGTAAATATTAATGTCTTCAACATGGTTCTAAAATTGCTATGAACACAGCTGCTTACTCAGTCAACTAACATGCAATGAAAGAACTATAAATCTGAGGACCATCTATACTTTAAAGATCAAGCCTATTTAACATTAGTTGATGTTATTTATTTTCTTCTATTATTGATACTAGAATTGAGTGAATCCAACTTATACAGCTACCACACATCAATGGTTCCATTAACAGTTTAGTATGCATTAGATGAGATCAGATTATGCGCTATACAAAACAATAAATACAAATAAACTGCAAAAAATCAAATTGAAAAATGCCCAAAATTAGAGAGAAAAAAGGAACCTTCATTGCCTTGTACATGTGAAGCATCTGACTTTTGTCCTGATTCAGAACTTGAAAGGCACTGCACCATCCTCAAATGTCTGCAGGTCGGACTTTGGCAATCATAGTTTAGGAGCTTATGAAAATTTAATCGATCCTAGAAAGAAACAAAGAAAGGAAAAAGGGATACATCACTTTGGCACCAATTCCAGAGAACAACGATAATAAGATCCATAATCTTTGTTCCATTTACCACATTTTTCTTCACTAATAATTGGCTTGCTAGGAAGACCAACAATATCACCACACTTCGATCACTGCAAGCACCATTATATTGAAGTAGCTCACTTATTTGAAGTACCTGTAGAATGAAATCCCCAAATTGCTTATATCACCATCTGGTGTACAGTTAATATTCATGCATGGACAAGTAAGCTTTTTTCCTGTTGAGGTTAGACTATCACAATATTTGTGGATTTTTGGATACCAAAGCTATCCATGGAATATTAGATATGCAAAAAATGAATCTTTGACCCTCTCAAAAGGAAGTCACATAGGAAAATTTTTATAACATGTACTTGCAAAGTAAATGTAACCCAATTGTAGAATAAGAATATATAAGTTTTTATTGATGTCAGCTGAATGGGGTTATCAATGTGTTTAAATAAATTAGGGTACTATTACCTCTGGAAAATTCCCAAGTAATGTAGTCAACTTCTGGGATAATATAAAATTGTACAATGCATCTGAATATTCATCAACTGACATTATCGATGCCTTGTTACTTTTCATATTAACGTCCTGCAAAAAGCATAAAATATCAACTTAATAAGTAAGAAAATATCACCCATGTTCCGCAGAAACCTAAACATGTTCAAGACCTTGAATGAACAGGAAATATGAAGTTCCTTCTGGAAGTAATAATCAAGTAAGCACCAGATAGCTTTGCCATCAACAAGGGAATGAAAACTGTCAATTCCACAACCATAATTTTCACAAACAGCCTGCAGAAAAAGAATGAGACTAGGTGAATTTGAAGATATTAAAATTAAACATTATTGTTTTAAGTGTATAACACCATCTGAGTCTCACAAAGTTCAATCACGCCATCTGATTCTCATGCAAGGGAATAAAAATAAGTATAAAATAAAGTGTGGCTGGCTGACCATGTATCACAAAACACACAATGTCATTTATCAGTCTATATGACTATATCCACTGACAAAGTATGATGGATGACCTTGTAAACAAGATACCCAAATTCCCAAAATGTAAGATATCTAGAAAATTCTTGTCCCTTTCTCTAATCAGCCCCTATATGACTATATCCACTGACAAAGTATTATGGATGACCTTGTAAACAAGATACCCAAATTCCCAAAATGTAAGATATCTAGAAAATTCTTGTCCCTTTCTCTAATCAGCCCATACAAGTTCTCATATCGTACTCTGAGATGAAAACATGAAGCCAAGGAAACTGTATTAAATAGAGAGTAGGAGTCTCATATTTGGTTTCCAATTTCCAAACAAAATTATATAGGGTATATGAAGATATCCTATGATGATACCTGAATCCAATTCAATAGCATCTCCAGGGAAGTAGATTTTGCACTGTTTATGAGATCCTGTGACATTAAGCAATAATTAATCTTATAATTATAACATGAGCTTAAAGATAAATACAGCAAAGAAGTGCTAATTGATAACAAATTAAAAACATGAAACTAATACCGTGCCAAATCCTCGAATTTTGGAAATTTCCTCCACCAAACTTGATTTGTCAACCAAAAGTGGTAGCTGCATGCCATATGACACAGAAAATTACATAGCTGTTCAGTTTAAAATTCTCAGGAAATAAACTTATGGAATTTTAATGAGCCAGGTATGACAGGACTGCTACCTGCAAGAGAACAAACATATTCCAGAGCAAGGAAAGTGTAAGTTCTTTATCACCACTAACAATGTCATCTGCTAAAATCATCATGCCATCTTCGTCATGTAGGGTTACACTAGCTTGTTTAAGATATTGAAGGGCAAGAACACAGTTTGCCAAATTTTTCTTAGGAGTATCTGAGGGAACTACAATTTTCTGTCAATACAATGATGATGAATCATTATTCTAACTAATTGCATTATCCATAAAGTAATGGCATTGGAAGTTTCAAATAAGTCAATATTTCCAACATATACAGAGTATAATATTAAATGCGACTAACCATCAGGATAGAGGGATTATGTTGCAAGAGATGAATAGCCCGACACAGTTTTACTCCATCTTGGAGATCAACAAATAAATCTCTGACAGTGAAATCATATCCGACAAGATGACCCTACAAAATCACATAGCAGTCAGATAAAACATTAAAGTACCGCATCTATTACAATCATATAATCTCATAGAAGACAACTTCAAAGTCAGATAAAAAGCATAGCATTCAGAAGAATATCTCACCTGTTGATGAGATACTTTGTAACCTAAAATCAACAAGTGTGCTAAAAGGTTTCCTTCTCCATGCATTACATCAGATGATAGAAATTCTAGTTTCCAACCAAAAAGAGAGAAAGGTCAACCTACAATTAAAACACATGTTACAGATGTATCAATAGAAAATGCAGCCGAAGCATCCAAGAGGACTTGCCTTGAATCAATTGACTACTCGATTTAATCCAAGACTCTGCTTTGAATAATAAATGGGAACCCCCATCTAATCCATCAATGCCATACTCAAGTGGGAGGCAACTTTGACATTTAGCTTTATCCAAGATAAGCACAAGTAGTAGTATCCGCTTCAAAATGACATTCCCCAAATTCTCATAGTACCCTGCCCTATACACGCCTTCAACCATTTTGTTATAAGAGAATGCTTTAGCTAGTCCCTCATGTGAAAAGAATAGCTTGTCAATGAACATTTTCAGATATTTGACATCTTGATCAGAATCAACATCTTCACTTGACAGCAAGGAATCACCACCGAAAATTATAAAGAGACCAATCCGAAGCCAAATTGGATTATAACACATAAGAATTCGCATGGCCTTATCTTTCAACCCAACATCCGTTACTATAGGACAATGTGCCTTCATGTTCAGCCTGCCGCCATCAATTGTCTGAGAAACAAAGAAGCAGATGAAATTCAGACAAAGCTCGTTGTCTTTTCATTCAAAGCCTATAGCATGTTTGTATTAAATTATTTCAAGTTTACAACAGCTATAATCAAAAGCTTGCTGATAAAACAAACCTTTGTGACTTGACTCATGGCTTCAAAAATCTCCTTACAACTCCCAAGGCTCAGATAAACCCTCATTCGCTGCTTCAAATCTTCGAAGCTGCACACATCTTTCAGAGAATCGCTCAAAGAAGAGAACATCAAATTTGGGAGCTCAACTGTAGCATTCCCATTGCTAGCACGATACTCGTTCCTGGACCACGTCTTCCTCTGCCTCTTGGGAGTTCGCCAAGCTGAGTCGACCCCAACCGAGATCCCGGGGCCACTTTCCCTCTTTCCCTTGGAGGCTGGCATGGTGGTAGTTCCATCTCCAACGGGGACTCCGGCGATGGACAAGTCGCATCCGCAGGAGGCGGGGTTGTGGAGGAGGAAGTTAAGCCAGACTGTGAGGGACTTGGCTAGGGATTTAAGGGACTGCTCCTTCTTGACTTGGAACTGTCTGGAAGATTGTGACTGCTCAACTTGGAAGGCCTTGAGCTTCCTCGCTGCGGCTGATTTCTTTGTGGGAGGAGCAAGGGAGGGGCGGCGACGGATGGCGGAGGCGGAGGAGGAGGAGAAACTAGGGGTTAGTTTGGAGGCAGTGAAGAATTTGGTGTTTGGAGATTTAGCGATAGTGTTGAGGGAGGGTCGTTTGGGGGTTCTGAAGTTGGAGATGTCCTTCAGCAGTGAGGATGAAGATTGGCTTGGGAACGGAGATGGAGAAGGAACTTCGTCGCCGTCCATTGTCGGAAAATGGAAAAGGTAAGAATGAAGAAGGTTCCGTTAGCTCGAACTTGGATCCTTTATTAATTATTTATTTTTGAATTTAAATCGGTGAGTCAGGGCGGGTAAATTCTGGTTGAGGCGTTCAAGAGGAAGACCACGTGATTGTAACGTATGAAGTGAATTGGACTTTTTAAAGCCCATTAATGATGTTCACAAATTGGGCCTACACTTTCTGATGGGAGGTTCAGTAAGCCCAGTACTTGTTTTTCTTTCATGGATTTCATTCTTTTAAGCCCATTATGTTTTTGGTGTCTACTCTAATTTGGTTTATTATTATTATTATTATTATTATAACGTTCTAATAGGAAAATTGCCATTTAACTACTATGAATTGGAGGAGCTATCACGTTCAAATAAAGATACTACTCAAGCCCAAAATAATAATAATAAATAAATAAAGATACTACTATAAAACTTGCACTCTACTCTCTAGATTGAAAATTTGTGATTGGCCTGAAGCACAAGAATGAGACTTTCCTTCTGCTGAAGCTGAAGCTGAACCTCACAAGTGTCTTAACTCTTAAAGCCATTATCAATGTTGTCAACGGATAGGATGATACTGAGCTGATATCCTCCTTGGTGGCAATTTGCGCAGGATGTAGAGGACTAAACCTGAAGGTAGCACCTCAACCACCTGCATTTTCAAATATGAACAAGTGAGTTCCGAATATTCCAAGAAACCATAATAACTCTAGTGGCAATCAATAAAAAGGGATCATGCTCCGCAGTGTACCAAGTAGTAGATCAAGTCCAAAAGAGGATGATAGAACACATCAAGAGATGCATCTGTGTCGAATGCAGATAGAAAACCCTGCGTGTGCATGTATCAAAAGTGCCATTAAGAAACACAATTGTATACTATATGCTCCATGTATGTCAACAAAATGGTTACCACCTACCATAACACATCTTATCAGAAAACAGGTGAAACAAATAGCTGTGACGGATCCAACCTGAAATATAAAGACCATGTCGCAACTAGATTGATATATATAAACAAATTCTTTTCAGATTCAATATTAAATGGGTAATTTGTAGATCATAAACTACAGAGTTTGATATTGAATCAATCAAAATGTCTATCCTTAGAAAGGCTCTAGTCTTAATCTGTTTTGACTTGAAGAAAAAATTACATTTGAAGCACAAACAAAACAACTCCATGAAAATGCAAATTGAAAACTCATTCCTCCTCATATATCATTTGCTTGAAAAGATTTTGCAGTGACTACCATTTTAATTATAAAAGTGAAAGCTACACATGACAAACAGAAATTATTGAAGGAATAAGATACAGATACCTCATGAAGTTTCTTCCTTCTCCCTTTAGATTCTATAGGGAAACGCCTCAGCATGATAAATAATCTAACGAACACTTTCATATATTAATTAATATTCAAGAGGTTCATATCAACCACAAATCACCATATTCAAATAAGAGAATGCAGAAGCCTCACCTTCCTCCATATAGCAAGAAGCCTGATGCAGCCATAAATGACACAACTGAGGAAAGCAAAATCTCACTTTAGAAAATGTCTATGCATACATATTAGTTTTATCTTAAGCTCCTTTTGGTAGGTGTGATACATAAACCAACAATTCATAAAGAAAGCTAACCTGCAATAAATATCTTTCCGATGAATATCACAACAGTGTTGTCATCTATCCAAAGGTATATCCAAATACAAACCTGAACCCAAAGTCACATTTTAGTATATAATTTATCAAAGAAAGTATACATTCCTTTCTGCTAAAAATCTGGAAAAAGATCGATTTTACTAGCTTAACATAGCTATGCAGAAAATACTTGAAAAGTATAGAATGAGATATCATATATGTACCTACCTGAATAAAATACAAGGCAGCATTGATTGAAATATAAACTATCCTGAGCTTATCTGTTGGTGAGCTCCTAGCCTGTTGAGTCATTAAAACAAAAATGAGGCTCTCTTTTCTTTCTTTTCTTTTCAGTTTGAGCATAACTTAATTGAACTAAAATGCCTGAGCAAAGTAGATAGAAGAAGTTATTAGAGTTGCCTGGTGATAAATTTCTGCCCAGAAAAGGACAAGAAGTGTATATGTAGAGAAGAACAGTAGCCCCGGCAGATCTAACAGCACCAAAACCAATACCTAAATTATTCAAACATTGAACACTAAACATGTAAGTATTCAAAGTCAGAATTGGAGAAAAATAGATCTAAAGTGGAAGCAAGCACCTTGGGACGCAAAAGAAAAACTAGCTTGTGTAATCCAAAGACCAGTGCGCGAACTGTGCATTGTGAAAATGGCAGAGAAGGGGAAAGATTATATGCCATAACAAGAAAAGAGAGAGAGTTAGGTGAGGTTGTTATTATATTATTTTACCTCCGTTGACAATGAAGTTCATAAGATGGAAAATCTTTTGAGTAGTCCAGCCATACTGAGGCACTCTTAATTCAATTCTCACCAATTGAATCTGCAGTGTAAGTATGAGAGTGGTGTCAAAGAAATGGAGGAAGAAGGAGGGAGCTGAGGAGAGGCGTAACTTACGAGGGCGAGGGAGGAGACGAGAGCATAAGCAGCGCAGAGTAAGTAGAAAACAGCGTCCTGCCAGAGAGAAGATGAGTTGTTGTTAGCATGTTGATAATGGTGCCATTGCCATTGCCACTGGCGCCACTGCAGATACAAAAAGGATGCAGTGTCCATGGCAGCTTAATTGAAAAGAGAAAATGGAGGGATGATGGTTTCATGAATAATGATGGTGTTTCTTCAATCTCTCTCTACCAAACGGTCTTCTCTATCTATCACTCTCAGGGAGCTACCAACTGCATTTGCCGCTCTATTTTTTAACTCTCAACTAAGCTTCTATTCTTTGCTTTGCCTTTTTCTCTTTCTTCTTTTCCAAGGAATAATAAATTATTGAAAATGACAAAAGAATCAACGCTGGGGAGCACTTTTTTATTTTCTGACTGGAGGTTGGTGAACTGACTGTTGTTGCATCATTTGGCGCCAGATAGTTAAATGGAATATGCTTTATTGGAACATAAACATCAATCGGATCCGTGGCGCAATGGTAGCGCGTCTGACTCCAGATCAGAAGGTTGCGTGTTCGATTCACGTCGGGTTCAATTCCCAGGATCCAATGCTTTTTGGTCTTTCTGTTGTTTCTTGACATCCTTTATTCTAAGCCCACTTTATAAGCTCAAATTCTCAATCTCAAGAACCCCAGCTTTAATAGAAGAAAAATGAAATAGTTCTCTAAATTCCACTTTTATTCTTTTACCCCTCTAATTTTTCCTTATAGAATAGCTTCCTAAATGAAATTATCTAACATATTTTACTTTTACTTCAAATTATTTCTTACTAAAATCAAACCCATGCTAATTTATCTCATCCCAAACTTTCCAAGTTACTTTCACCTCACATAAATGTTAGGTTGGAAATTAGAATGCGTATTCGATCAAGCTAATTAGAGTTTAAAATATTATATAAAATAACTGAATTCGAATGAATAGACATTTATAAATTTTTGTTTGAGGTTTACTTGCTTTAGTTTTTCATAGAAAACTCAGTAACACGTCTACGGTTGAACTGTAGAGAGTGAATGAGTGATATTTCACGAGAAAATTACTAACAGCTGTCTATGGTTAAATCGTATCCTCGCCAGAATTAACTTTAGCAGGATAAAATAGAGAGAAAGAGAGGCAAAATAAAATATATTAAAAATTGATCAAAATTCCAGACTAGAGACAATGACGTTGAATTTCTTGTGATGAGCTGAAACCCAGAAACCGTATCTTTATCCCAGAAGCCAGTCTGTGAAAAGTGAAAACAAACGTGCCTATTATTACCATAATTCACTATGTATGTTACAAGTCCGACTCTGTTCCCGTCTATATCCCTCTGCAGCAGCAGGGTTCAGGATGCTCCATGGTCCTTGTCTTCAATGAAACCTCAACTAGACCGACTTTGAAACTATCGCGGATCTCCTAAGATACTGGGCTCCATATGACGCTGAAGATGCAATTGTTGTTGAAGCTACTAAATAGCTGCACCAGGATATGGGAGAGTGAACAATCCGGAAAGACATGCTACAAAGGCGTAAAAAATAAAACAAATCGTAGCTTAATTACCTCAAATAAGTAATGTATGACTGAGTCTCTAGGGTTCCAAACTCTGGTTGAAGAAGGGCTGCAGCAACTAATGCTAACTGGAGCACTGTATTCACCTGTTCAACATTGGTATTCCTCCTCAATAAACATGATATATAAAAGGAAAAATGGAAAATCCAGAGACATATTTACTCTGATAAATAAGCCTTTTGAGAATGCATCATCTTAGAACCAAAGGAAAGACTTCAAATCAAACAATGATGATCCAAGATCAAAATTCATCATTTAACAAAATATTGGTTTTGGGTAACACATAAATGTTCTATAAATGCGCACCTCAATCTTACTCTTAACTTCCACTAAGCAGAGCATAAAATTAATATACACAAGTTAGTATGAACTATGAACTCAACGTACAATGGCATGCAAAGCAAATAAACTCCAACATCTATAACACTTACCTTGCTTATAAAGAGTGGTTCAACCTTTTGGCGAGATGTCCCATCAAGGTTAACGAAATCAGACCAACTTTTCCACTGAGAAAAGCAAAATAAATGTTTCATCTACATGATTAGATAACATTGAAGTAAAGTGGAAAACTTTAACGTGTACAATGTTCTCACCTTCCAACCCAAGCTACTTGCTCTCAAATATACTGCACCACCAACAAGGAAGACATCTCGGAGCACAACAATACCAACAAGTCCGGCTTCAAAAAAGGGAACAAAAAGACATAGTTCAACACCACGTATATACATAAGTTATACAAAGTAATGCAGCAACTGTCGTAACATAAATGCATAAAGTTATTCACCTAACCATAAATTCTATGTATATCTGTATGTATGTATGTATGTATGTTCTCTTAAAATAAATGCTAAATGATGCTAGATTGTTTGAATATAAAATGCTTGCACACAAATTTTCCAGCCACAAAAGTCATCGAGCTCAAGCAACATATAATTACAAGGAAACAGAAACCATCGTTACACCTGATTACTATGCAAACAAACAGCTAGTAACAATATCTGATATTACTTTTTGTAACTAGGCGTGGGGCATTAGAAGGTTGAAGGGCTTCTATGGTAAATTAATAACACACAATGAGGATGAGATTTATCCCTACAACGTTCCTTTAGCATCTCGTTCTTCATCAATCATCACAAAATAAAAAAAAAATGCCTAAGCCAAGCCATTACCAATTATCATTCGGAAGTTGAAGAAAGTTACATAAAAAAGTGGTACCAGAGAGCCCGTAACCACTTACGATGTAGTAAATCTTTATGCACCATTGCCAGAGCGACACAAGCAATAAGAACCTGCACCATGAATTGGAAAATAGATTATCAAAAAGCACACAATTTCTGCAATGACACTGAGCTGATAGTCTCATAAAGGCTTTTCTTTTACCTTGTCAGCAAGGGGATCAAGATAGGAACCTACTACAGAATCAATCTTCATCTTCCTAGCCACGTATCCATCCAGCTACAATCAAACATACCATAAATCACAACATAAATATAATCATGCTTATCATGTCAAAAAAATATTACTTTTCAATCTTCATACCCAATCAGTGGCACCAGATATGGCCAACCCTATCATTGCTGAAGTATACATCTCATTCGTGATCATCCTAAACAAAATTCCCAATCAAACCACCACATTAAGAAAAATATCATTTTTTTTTCCTTTTAGGAACGGAAAAGGGTATAATTAGTTACTTACCATCCAAGAAAAGGACCGGAGACTAATCGAACGAAGGAGATGCAATTGGGAGCATTGACGAAGCTATTGAATACGCTGTTAGCGGAGGAGGACCGGTTCGGATCCTGGTCAACACTATCGAGCAAATGGAGCGGCAATTGATTGGTCCTGCGGCGGCGAAGCAAATCCAAGGGGTTTTGTACTTTGGGGAAAACGACGGCGTTTGGCCGGAGGTAAAGAGGTGTGGCGGACTGTGAGAGCTTCCATGGCGGCCAACTCAGGAAGAGAGGGCAAGGCCGCCGCTGAAACCGAAACGGAGAGACAAACCTGAGCGGAGAAGAGCTGAAGAGAGGGTGGTTGTTGGTGGTGGTGTTGTTGAATCTGTTCCGGAGAGGCGCGTACGATGGCCACAATGGGATTGCGGTTGTTGAGGTCACAAAGGTTCGAACTTTTCTCTTGGATTCGTTGTTACTGAGAAGTGATTTTAGGGATCTGAAAAGAACCATTTTTATCGAAACATTTTTTGGTTGTTTGAGCTGAAAATACAAGAAATTTTGGGGGTTTTGGGTTTAAGGGTACAGAGGAGCGAGATACGTGCGTTGTGCTGCTTGAAACAAATGTCCAATTGTGATTCTGCTTCTTCTTCAGCGTTGAATTTGTGACTTTTCCACTTGAACGGCAAGTCGTTTGCTCAACCCATCTATCAAAACGCAGCGTCGTTAAGGCCTAAAGGATAAGGATTGGAATATTTTAAATTAAATATATGTTTCTATTAACTTTATCATTAAAATATCATTTAACACTTAATTGTAAGGATAATAGATGAGTTAAGATAGAACTCAATAAGCGAAAAATATATTTTAAAATACTTTATTTTTTTAGCAAAAATAAATTGGAAGAGAAGGTCAAACTCAAAACTTCTACTAAAAAAGGAGAAAGATTTGAACTATAACTCATGGATCTTACATAAAAATAAAGATATCAATAAGTGCAAAGGATATTCATACCATCAATGCGCTTGCACAATGAATCATTTATAATTCATGCATTGATATCTCCCAACCGGCTCAAATGAGGTTTAACTCGTTCCAGAATTTAAACACCTAATACTTGTTTAAGATTGAATGTTGAATACAAATGGGTCACATAAATGCAAGATGAATTAATCAACAAGCATGTCAATTCTTCTGTCTTATGATCTGAGTATTCTTTTTTTCTTCTTTGCCGTCCCGATTCACCCACGAGATGTATTGGTTAAAATCTGCAACTGAATTACACGAGATTTCAGAGAAATAGAAATACATCAACCCCAAGATAACAAGAAGATGGCTCAATATGACAACAACACGTGACAAAAAATAAGATGAAGGTGCATGCATGCTTCATGATGGCTTGCAATACAGTGTGTCAATCAGAGCTACTAGCCATCGATATCGTTCTTGAGGATCTTGTAGTTGTAACCAGGAATTCTGTTCGTTGGATTGCTTTCTGCCACTTGTGAAACAGAACACATTCTTGGGAGGAACCTATTTGTGCTTCTTGGTTTCCTCTTCTTCCCTGTCATTAGCAACACCCAGAAGCTAGACCTGAACGTGGTGGAAATCATGTCCACTTGAGGCTTATGTGAAGTCCCTCGTTTGTCTAAATCAAACTTTGTGAAGTACTCAATTTCCTTCTTGACAAGAGATCCAATAGTGCCTCTTGTGCCTATAGCAACTGGAGCTGCAGGAGCAGACATATTTTGTGTGGGAATTTATTTGGTTCTACTGAAGGAGGTTTATTTCTATATGAAGAAAATTGTGGTCATTGTTCTGAGTATCAGTTTCAATAGTTGCATCACCTTTTGATCATTCCTTATTACCACTACTGTAGATGATAATTCAATGATTGGGAAACTCGCTTGTGTTACGGGCATCATGCTTTACCCTTTGACTTCTGAGTCTACACTCGCTTGCTTCTAATGGACTCAAGTACTTAGTACAAGAATTACTAATCATATCACATAACACATAAAATTGGTTTGTGTTGTCTTTATCGTAAAAATCATAGAAAGAAATTGCTGTATTAGCATAGTTTAGAGTTGAGACTACTATGGTCTACGGCACTCAACTTATAATAATGATTTCATTATTTGTGTGCTGATCCAAGTTACCTTCCGCCAGTCATGCCTTGGCTAAAGGAAAGGGGGAATTGGTGGTGTCCTTAAGTCCTTTTTAGGTACGAGGGTCCGGCTGTGTTTGCTCATAATCATAATATCCCCCCACTATTTCAAGATTCTTTTTCTATCAATAATTGTAGTTTATTCTTCTATTCATTTGACAATTAAAGTTATGCGCATTATTTTGCTAGGGAAAAAAAAAAAACAAAACTTTTTTTTAGCATTCATCCACCTAAATGACCGAAATAATATCAGACAGCTGATAATGGAATATGACATTCATGTTTTCCAGGAAAATCAATAACCAACAATTGCAACCTTAATTTTAGCTATACATTTTAAGTATTGTCAAAGTAAGTATTACCAGAATTCTACAATCACTGTAAATTCTACAATCACTGTAATGATCACAATCCTAACCACCATAGAATTAACCTAATAAGTAAGGCACTCAATGATATCTAAGTATATGAAATTCTGCATCAGCAACTATTTAATTATGGCGTTCGAAAAGGGGGAAAAAGTTTGATAAAAGGTTCTTCCGAAAATAGAGACGATTTAATATGTAACATATAAAAAGTTTGGCCATTATTTATAGGAGTACTTTACTTACAAACGATTTGGCTAATAAAGCTTTTCCAGCAGTATTTGAACAATTACACTCTCTTTCTTCATGGGCACGTAAACTAATAGTACTTTCAGTTTTGATCTAAGAATACCTTAACCAGCCTCAAAATTGAATGTAGAATGAAATTCTACAAGATCATGTCTCCAACTCAACAGATGCTTCGCATCCTCTGTACATGTATATATCCTGTGTGTTTGTTATTATTATGATGCTAATATCTTATTATCATTTTAACTAGTTTTTATTAAGAATAATTAAACAAATTAGTCTATACTGGGGAGATGGCATGCATACCCCAATCTTCGATGCGAGGCCAGAGCCTGTCGGAAAGCAACAATGACACTAGCACCCTCCCTAAACAATGATTTATACAACTCACAGAGAAATTGTGACAGCTCCTCTTCATCATTGTCCAATAAAGATGAGATCCGGGCACCGTTTTTCTCCACGTCACTATCTTCCCAGTCACTTCCTGGACTGGTGGGTGTGACATCATCATCCGCTTCATCTCCAATTTCAAACCTTCCATTTTCCATCACATCCAACTCTCCATCACCAAGAAAGGTCAGCTGAGACAGCGGGGGTTCATTTGAAGGACATACAACAGCTTTGGCACCACCATCCATGAAGGCCTTAACAAGAGCAGGAGTAGGTCCATATGTCCCTGTGCATATTATGATTCTGTCTCTCCAAGCTCCAACCTAGCTTATCCAGAGCACCAGTTAGAATTCAAAATCTAAACTAGTTGGAAATTTTCCAATATATGACACAACATAATTTAAAGTCGGCTAGTCGGCTAGCAATTTATCTCCTCCCCAATGTAACTACCCCAGGGGAAGTGTCGTTAACTTGTTACCAGTAGAACAAAAATATCATAGAACACAAAATCCACTTCATCTGGGAAAAGTAGGCCAAAAGATAAGCGTTTGGCTTATAGACACATTCACCATAATAGTCGGAATTATGACTATACAAATTTAAATCCCACTGACTCAACCCAGTCCAGATGCTTTACAAAATCAGCCCAAGCTCATGTCTAGGTAGAATTATATCCAAAGAGGGGACTGGTCAAAATACTTATTTTAAAATAAAAATAATAATATTAAGCTATAAGAAAGCAGTCCCAGACCCAGCACAATATAATGTGACAGCTACACATCTGACTATCATTCTATGTTTCAAATCTCCAGATCAGATAATGAAAGCAGTGACTGGGTAGCAAGCAGCAAATAGGATAATTTCTTGGAAAGATCCGCAAAAGGTACATCTACGACTACATGAAGTGATAAAAAATAAGAAAATGAAAGTGGAAGCAATGCACATACCATCCATCTTACGTCGCTGGGTGATAGTTGCATAGACGGTACAGTCCTACGAAACATATATGAACTAATTTCTTGATCATCCTCCGTAACCTTCATAAAAGATATCCCAACTCAAATTTCTAATGGATGCACTGAGTAGATTTTAAGACGTTATGCAAAGGATAAGGTGAAGAAAACATACTATGGTTTGGCGGCCTAGATAGCGGTGGACAACGCCACCTATGTGGAAATATGGTTTGTAGGCAACAAGATCAGAAACAGTGGATATATTGGCCAGGAGAGCTGCTCCCTTTCTGCGATGATTCCTCATTGTTGACAACAAACTGAGTTTAACACTTTCTACAAACTTCTTAGCAAGCTCCCCAGGTTCAGCAACCACAAATACATCATTGTGCCAACTAAATGAAAAGCCAGCAACATCATGCCTCCATCCACATAAAGAAAAACAAAAGATGGCCATGAATAGAAAATCATTAAAAATAATAACAAATACCTCACAATCAAGCCATCTGAGTTACTCTGAAGAGCCAAATGTACAACACCCACTTGTGGTGTATTTTGCAATTTATCGTGCAATAGTCTGACAGGTGAAGATAGCAGTCCAAGTCCTCGAGGAGAAATTGGAGGTGATGGAGCTGTTTTTCCCAATTGACCATCTAAACTTAAAGGGGGGACCAGATCATTTCGTCCAATCCTCGGAGAATCAGGACTATACACACGTGGGCTAGACGGGAAAACAGGAGATGCATGTGGAGATAGATTTATTGATGATGCCACTTTCTTTACCGTCTCAGACAAACCGTGCATAAGGGAAAATCTTATTCCACTGCGAGCACAAAATGATTCTAGCACCCGGGCATGGTTAGTCACAGTTCTAGAATCTGGACTGTGTGAAGCTTCAACAAATAGTACATTACGCCTCCACCCTAAAGCGGGACCACTATTACCTGATTAAAAAATATCTTAAATTTTTAAGGGAATCAACATAAGTCAAACTATACAGAAAAGACAATACATAAGCAACTCTACCCTCATTAGACTCCCTTTTTTGGGATGACTTAGATCTCAAATTTTCTGACCACTTCAGATCATGCCGAGAAGGAAGAAGCAATCTCTCACAGGCATTTCCAAATGACTGATGATTCTTTTCTATGTATTCTTCAACGGCAGATTCCAACTTCAGCCAGATAGTTGGATCTGTCTCATCAAGTTCCATATCACAACGTTCATCAACTGCAAGGAAAACCACGAGGTCATTTCTTGAGAATCGAAGCTATGTGTCAAGAACCAGTCCTGTCTAACGATATTTCTCTATCTAACCAGGAAAAAGGAAAGAGAATAAAAACTAAAGAATAGCAAATTGTTGAAAATTCATTGTAATAGGATTGGTAGAAAGATCCTTCCATTCCAGCACTGCAGAGTGCCAAAGTCCAAAACACAAGCACAATACCTGGATTGAATCGAAAATACTGTATCTCAGGAAGCATAGGTAACAATGTACTTAAAGCTTCCTCCACCCGATCAACAGAGCATGAACTCTCTATCAACACTTGCCCTGTGTCCAGATACCGCCAACCACCTTTTCGCATCTATAGCAGTATAAATGTTTGACAATCAAATATTAACTCGGCTTAATGGTCAGTGACATATCTAAAATTGACATTAATAATCACATTCTTTCTGGTTTTTATGTTGACATAACTAAAAAAGTAAGTGTGGCATTAGAATAACCATCAAAACCCTTGATCTTCTTTCCCAAATACAGAATATATTGCAGAACCAAAACAGAGAAGAGCAATTACCCTTGTTGGAACATTACCACACCCTATAGAAACCAGACAGTCAATTTTTGTGTCGGGCCACAGAAGTTGTGCTTCTCTTATGGCAAAAACTGTTGGATTGTTTGCTACTATTGCCCCATCTTGCCACCGGTTTACATCTTAAGGCACATTCCATGATGAAGAGACATGTTAATAGAAAAGCTTAAATACAAGTAACAGAAGTGAACAATAGCAGATGACTCAGTACCATCTGAGAAATCATCAAGATAATAAGGAGCAGCTGATGAAGCTCTGATAGCCTTCCATATTTGATGCTTACAACTTCCAAAGAATGCACTGCGCTTATAGGTACAGCCAACTTGTGCATCTGTAGGTGACGCTAATATGACCCCAGAAATATCTGATGTCGCGAGAGTCATCTCCGGTGTCCCAGTAGGATACTGCAATTTAGATAGTAGAAGCAAAGAGAGAGAAGGCAAGATAATGAAAGATTATTAAGAAACGATACATAACAGCCATAAACAAGTGTAAGCCAATAGCCACTATAGACAGCAATAACAAATATTAGCCTCATACCTGATAATTGCGAAATATGAAGGGCTGTGCAGGCATCATGCTCACCAAGGTTGACACAACAAAAACTTTGGGCACATTTTTCACAGCAGAATCTATTAATAGATCACCATCCTCATCAGCACACATTTCCTTCAATAAGCTCTCAAACTGATCTGCGCCGTGCTGCAAGACAATTAAGCCATAATTCTCTTTTAGGCCATAAATATAAGTAGTCGATGGACATAGCTATATAAACAATAAAAAGCAAACATCTTCAGACAAAAGAATGAATTATGAACTCAGATTTCAAATGTGAAAAATATTGCACAGCATAAACTTTAGGAAATATATATTTGTAAATAATAATAATAATAATAATAATAATAATAATAATAATAATAATAATAATAATAATAATAATAATAATTTGGCAATGAAAATTCAAAAGTGCATACTTTTGATCCATGAACAACAACTCTAAAACTCTGTGATGAACTTTTATAGAGTTGATCTAACTTTTCCCTCCAAGTTGCTGATTCATTGTCCTTGGAAAAAGTCTCAGTAAAAACAAGCTTCCCTGGTTAAAAATGTCATAGAATCAGTTTATCTAGATTCTAGAACTGCAGGCAAATAAACAGATCAATTAGCAAAGCAGTGCATCTGACTCTTAAGAAACACCCTAACCTAGATTTTTGTATATATCTTCACATTCTTCCAAAGTCAATAACTTAATCCCAAGGGCAACAGCTAGCATACCACCCGTGGATGTGCCACATATTAAATCAAACAACTCATGTATTCGTTTTCCGGTACCCTTCTCAATTTCCTTTAGCATTTTTACAGTTGCTAGACCTTTCATTCCACCTCCATCCATTGAGAGGATGCGAAGGCCTTGCTTTCCCACTTTTCTACCTCTTATAGCACGCCTTAGATTTTCATTCTCTCCTACAAAAGCATAACATGAAGAAGCTTGTTATCAGGATAGAACATCTCAGAATACATGGATAATTTTACATCCAGAACAAACCAAGAATTGCCAAAGCACGAGCTGCAGCTTTATAAACAAGTGGTTCAGTCACAGCAGCCAGACGTAAGAGAAGCTCTCGTAAACTTTCAGAAGTAACAAGTATTTGACGATTCTCCAGACTGAAGGACAAATTCCCAACAGCCAAAAGAGATAGCTTTTGTACCTAAATAAATATAAAACATAAAATCAAGACCCATAACCAAATCAATCAAACAGTTATATCAGAAAAGAAACTAACATGCCTCTGGATCTTTATGGGCGCATAAAA
>JASCZI010030486.1:768-20259 GCA_036250425.1 Stylosanthes scabra | reverse complement strand
CCCCCCCCCCCCCCCCCCCCCCAACCCCCAAAAAAAAAGGGCATATTTGCAAGATGTAATTTACTTTATACTATATAGAACTGGACATCGGATATGGTCCTCGAAACAACAAAGATATTTTGAAAAATGTGTTGATAAAGAGGGAGAGCTAGAGCTTCCATTTCAATTATGCTTTCTCTGTTTGTGTTCAGATGAAAGCTTCACAATATATCTAGTATGGCTTGTTACTTCAGTAACTTTTAGGTAATGTAGCCCAGTGATTCAAGTATAGTTTGCAGAGTCTACTAAAAACTTCACACAGTACATCAATAAATAGTTACAAGTGATTTGCTATCTTTCTGAGGTAATAATTCAGACAATTAAAAGCTCACCAGGCACTGAGACAAGCATGTTGTTGTCAGCGGATAGAACTTTTAAGCGTCTAAGCTCCCCAAGCTCAGGTGGCAAAACAGTTAGCTTGTTGTTATCAAGATAAAGTTTCTCCAAATGTGGCAACCGAGTAAGCTCTACTGGAAATACCTGCACATGACTTGTTACAGACAACTCAACTAGATGACTTCCAAATTCGAATAAAATTATAAAATTAAAGGTGTTTTTCTGAGCACATGATTAAACAAGTAGAATAAAATAAGATAAACAAACATATTTGCACTATTATCTTATAACTACTGAAGAGAATCAAAACAAAACCACCAAATTATTGCCTTCAAATATTTAAGGGACTTGCAATAATAAATACTCA
Source organism: Stylosanthes scabra (assembly GCA_036250425.1). Classification (NCBI taxonomy): domain Eukaryota; kingdom Viridiplantae; phylum Streptophyta; class Magnoliopsida; order Fabales; family Fabaceae; genus Stylosanthes; species Stylosanthes scabra. The sequence goes on along the minus strand of JASCZI010030486.1, from coordinate 19,517 downwards.
CTGACAAGCCACATCCGGAAAGTGTAAGCACCGCAAAACTCTTCCAATGGTCGCCGTAATCAGCAACTCGCGGTGAAGGCGGGGATGTTCCCGGAGACGACAAATCAGAGCGAAACAATCGTATCAAAACGCCGGTGCCATCGCTCTGCTGGCCGGAGCCAACAGTCTTGGTCATCGTGACCGCCCTGAGAGGATCTCTCTTCTTCACAACCTTCATATCCAAATACACAGCATTATATTCATCATCTTCTCGAGGCCTCAGTTCCACCACCACGGTGTCCTGCGCCATCGGCAGAGCCACCATGAGCTGCGACTGAAGCTTCAGCGCAGCCTGGTCCTCCTCCTCTGTTGCCGACCAATCCAATTCAACGCGGAAACCTAGCTCCTGATTCTGCGAGGCCATCGAGGAAGAGGAGGAGGATGGAGAGGTCGAAGACGACGATGGATGATATGTGGTCGAGTCGCGGCCGAGATTTTCCGGCTGATCGTCGTTGCCATAGCTGAGAGTGAGGCGGAAATTATCCGACAGCCTCTTCCATGCCAACCCCCAAGACATTGTTGTGAGGATCGTAACCGCCGATTTGGGGATTCAGTTACGGCATCTTGAATCAATGAAGGAAACCGCAATTACGTTGGTGATTCTTACACAGAATTCGATTCCGATTATTGCTGAATGGCTGAATGGCGAATGCCGAAATTGATTATTCATGATTCAACCAAACGATAATCTCAGAATGAATTTTGAAGCGGCAATGTTCGGCAGAAAATCACTGATCAAATACTGCTTTCTAGTCTTTAAGTTTCAACCATGTTTCGGTATATAATTTTTTTCCTTTTTCTAAATTATTAAAAACTTGGAATACACGCTAGCAAAATATTAACGATTAGACAGTGCATTTGAATTCGATTCGCATTCGATTAGCTACATTCGAAGAATGGAAGGAAGGGAAGCCATGGCCATTGGCCAGTCTCTTCTGCAAAACGCGAACACTTTGCTACCAATTTTCTTTTTCGTTTTTTTTTTTTTTTTGTAAGGAATTTTCTTTTTCGTTTTTATTATTATTATTTTCTTGGACTTTTTTTTTTGTTCATGGACTATATTTTCTTGGACTTAAATTATTGTTAAATCCAAAAAGGCAACAATCCAACATTTATGTTTTTGGTTAACAAAATCCCAATATTTTATATGAATTTAATTTTCTTGCACAAAGAGTTTTACACATATATCCAGGTGTTACCACATCATCAAAAGCAATTAATTTTCAAACCCACTATCTCTAAAGCCATATAAATGCATGAATCTAATTGGATAACTGTGTAAAATTCTTTACACCGTTAGTGCATCAAAATTAAACTCATTTTATATTAAGCCTAGATTCAGCCCAAAAATAAACACATTGCAATTTTTGTGTAGACATTCCAGCGTCAAATGAGATAGAGAGTCAAGGCCTGCACTTCAAAACTTCAATCAAAAGTCATTTTTATAACCAAATGTAATCAATTTGGTTACACTTGATTAAAAACATATTTTAAACTCAACATTTTCTAATAGCAATTTATTACTTAAATAAACCATACACTATATTATATAAAAAGATATTAAAAAGTTTATTCACTAATATAAAATATATAAAAGGAAAATAAAAAATTGAATTTATTTTTATAATAAAATTTAAAGAAAGTCTAGAATTATAATAATAACTATTTTTATGTGGAAAAATTAATTATTTTGCAAAAAAAGTTTTTATTATTTTATTATGAAAAAATTAATTATTGTGTAATATAAGAAATATGAAAAATAATACATATAAATATAAATATATTTAAATACTCAATGTCTAATTTGGTATCTCAACTTTAAGTTTATAGAGCATTTTTTATAATATTTATTTTACCTTTTTTACTCTCTATTTAATGTACATGTCCTCATTTATTTTCCTAAAAAAAGCTTATTTAAATTCAAATAAAATATCAAAACATTAACCTTAGGATTTTCTCGTAAATAAATTGTTTAGAAACTAATATTAGGCGATTGTTTTACACAGTTTTTGAAAGAAAAAATTATTATTTGCCTATTCTATTATGTCAAATTTAATTATTCTAATAACGGATTATTTAATAAAAATTGTGGAGATTAATATGTATAAATATATTCAAATACATGGTGACTGATTTTTAACTTACACAAAACATTTAATACAAACTACACTTTTATTTAAAGTTGATTTAATTAAAATAAAATAAAAAAGTGTGAATCAATATGTATAAAAATACACAAATGCAAAGATTTTTAACATACACCAAGCATCTCTTAAGAACTACACTTTCATTTAAAGTTTAACTCTACAAATGAATGAAACATAATCCACCTAATTACTTCATAAGCATGGATTTATATGGGCAAGTTCTTACTTATTGGTTGCTCATCTCAAATGGTCAAATATGAAATTGCTACCATAATCTCGATCTGCAATAACGGTCTAACTCATAATGGACCTATGACCTAAACTCACTCCCTTTGGATGAAATCCTACCTAGAGTTCCAGATTCTTTGCAGCTGAATTAAAAATTTCCCTTAATTCATCCTTTACAACATTATCTGAAAATATAAACTCTACAGCATTTTTTGATAGCTCAAACGTTTGCTTCCTTCCAAGGCCTAAGTAACATTCAAACAAACAAGTAGTTAGCATAGTTTACCCGCCAGTTTCACTTCCACTGGCTGCAAGAGTAAAAATGAAACATACCAAATGAAGAAGCAGCAACTTTGTATTCGTTGGAGAGACTGGTTGAGAAAACACCCGAGTCATCGGTACACAGAACTACAGGAAGTTTCGCGTTATACAAATCAACTGTATAAGCAGAAGAATGATGTTAGAGACCAAAGTCTAGTATGCAACTATGCACTGTCTATCTTACTAATCAACAAGGGAATTTTTATTGAAAATTCCAAATCAGACCATAAGCATCTCATGTATTTGAATAAAGAGTAATATTCTCTCAGCGAACTTCAAAAGTAAACTTAAGAACCTACCAAAATGGTGAGCATCTATTGATGGAACTGACAATGTCCTTATGTTTGATGTCAAACAAATTTCAACCTGAAAATGTCAAAGACGGATTAAAGATGAGTATGCCATGCACTATATTTTTAACTGATTGATCATCATAACACTTTTACTTTCTTATTTTATCACAAATTTGACTAGTGAACTAGCAAAATCTAACCGGAATGTTAGTAGACTTCAACTTTCTCCAGTGTTCCTCCTCAAAGAAACAAGCATGTCCAATCCTCTGGGGAAGAAAATCGAGCATATCTTGTATCTCCTTTGAATTAGGAACCTAAAAGCACCAAACAAGACAAACAGACCAGTCAGGTAATCACCACTGGCAACAGGTACAACAAAAGATTGGCCCACCTCTCCACAGTGAAGGGTTACAAAAAGACCTTGTTCTCTAGCGAATTTCAATGCTGGCAAATATGTTTTCCTGCAAAAGATAAAGGGAGACTTTGATCTAAAGCGTCGTCAAAAAATCTAAATGAATTAGTACGCAAGGGTCCTCGATGGATTGACATACCATTCGCCAACCTTTGGATTCCCAGATAGGTCAATTCCAACCACCCCCAGATGCCTCATTTCCAGTGCAAGCTTGACCTGCAACAAAGAAATGGAGGGTTAATGGCATTAAATAGTAACAATCAAACTTAAGGATGTTGAAATTACTCAGCTTACAGTTTCCATAGCTGCTTCTGTTGTCTCTCTGCGATCAATACTCAAAAGAAGCCTAACAAAGATTTTCTTCCTACCATCTCCATTACATTTATCATTTGTAGCTGAGCACAGAGGATCTAAAAGATTTCTATGATCTTCGGTATAAGGAATTAAGGCCACGTCAACCGAGCTGACAGATCTTATCCCTTCCAGTACAGCTTCAACATAAGAACGTTTGCTCATTCCTTGGGAATCATTTTTCTGTAAGGAATTAAGCCGAAAATTTAACTGTTAAGCCAATGGGGGGAAAAAAACACAGTCCAAATCAAGAACCGAGCTCTTGCAATTACCTTTGGGGTGGTTCTCAATTCCAGATAGACAACATTTTCTGATGCAAAATCTTCAACAACCTGCATTCAGAAATTGCTTCTATAAATGTAAAGGCTGAAGGCATTGGATTTAGTAACATAAAATTTAGATAGTAAGCAAACATACATACTTCTTTGGCAATTCTTGTAACAGTCATGTGATCAGTGGTAAGAATGTGGATCACATCAAACAACTTGAATACCTCAGTTAATGATCGATCATCTGAATTTACAAAACCATAACCACCACCATTGTTAAGCCATAAGACACTATAATAGCAACTAACTAGCTAACACTGAAAGTGAACAATCAAACAGTCCCTCATATCACAAATACTAGCATAGTGCATAATTTTACAATGAAATAGCTATTAAGGGTCAAAATCAGTCCCAAAATGAACATGAAGTTGAACAACAGTGAAAGTAAAACAAGAAAAGAGCATACTTTTAAGGATAACATGCTCCACTTGGGAAAAATCTATTAGACCCTTGTCCCCCAAAGCTCTAGCGAGTTCCCTGTGAAACATGAAAAAGGTCAGAGGAAGGAGAATGAGATGAAGGAAAAAGAGAGAGGGGGGAAAGAGGAAAAGGGATTACAAGAGAGTGGAGTCTCTGATGGATCCGTTGAGGTGCGCATGGAGTTCCACCTTTGGCATTGACATCCACCACTCCATCTCTTCTTCTTCGTCAACACTGAAACTGAAAGTGAAAGTGCAACTGGTTCGTTGGAAATTGGGTAAGATTAAGAGTAAGAGTACACACTCTGGAGTCTGCTTGGTTCAGAAGACAGTGGCCATTCACTGAACTCATCCAAGGACGTGTTTGTTTTCAGATATAGAAAGCTAAACAGCTCCCAAACATTTTGTCTTTAATGATATACTGTAATGTAATAGCAAAATGTTGGGGATTTAGGGTTCATGCCACAATCATCCTAATTAATGTTGCACTAGTGTTACTTTTTAAATATCCAACTATCACAAAACACAATTCAATTTCAATCTATCTATTATTTCCTATTATTGCACTATTTCGTATTGCTATTTGTATCATTTCAAAAAGAGAAGAAAGTCTAATAAATTATTATTTAAAATTAAAGAAGTTATAATTTAATTTTTTTAATTTTAAATAATAATTTGATTATTGGCTCTCTAGTGGCTCCATAATGTTAGTTCTGTAGCATTGAATCAATAATAGACAAAGAATAATGCTAGATAAACAATAAAAATTCAGCAAACATCAGCCAATAATTTGAATTAGATGGTCTATTTCTTTAGGTTTTGGATATTCTGTTTTTAGGTTTCGGATATTCTGCTTCTAAAGTTGGTTGATAGTTATTTTAGGTTTTGGATGTTCTATAATTTTGATTGTGGATATTCTATAAATAGTGGTTATAAATATTTTATTTTTTATTGGCTGATTTATTGATTTAAAAATTATTGACTACCTACGTAGAAATAAAAAATAGAAATATAAATACAGTAAGTTCATAACTTTTTTATTTACCTTTAAAAAAGTAACAGTTTTTGTTGTAAGATGATAAACCGTTTTTCCCTCGCCTCCTGACTCTCTTTTTTTTGGGACAAGAGGTTAGCCCTTCCGTCCACACTCCACAGCATTCTCCGTTTTTTTTTTTTTATCTTGCTTAGTTCATTTATTGTCCACTTCAATTTTATAGTCCAATAAGGATTTAACCAGGATGCCATTATTTTATAACCATCTAACAAGCCCATAAGATAAAGTCCTTAATGGGGACGAAAAAAAAAAACTAGCAATGAGTTTTCGTGTATCTTTGGAGAAATGACTTGTAGATGTGATGTGTCTTCTTTTGATCGCCAAGTTGTCAAATTAAAATATTAGATTAAATTAAATTAGATATTAGATTAAATTAGATATTAGGTACGCGTTATTATTATTAATTTTTTTTTTCTTGTGAAGACAAGGTATACTTTGGCATTGAAAAAATTGTCTCCATCTTAGATCTCACCACAATATATTTGGTGGTGGCATTATCGCCTTTTATATGGTCTATACTTAAAGAGTTAGTGGACTTTACAACACCACCGTACACGGGATAGGGCACTGAGGCGTACAACAGCAACGTTGAATTGTATTGTCTTTTTTTTTCATCTCTTTTTATTTTTAATAGTGAAAAAACTGGTAAGGATAGGACTAAGGACTAAGGGTTTAGTAGTAACAATAAATTCACAACTTAATTCACACAACTACTTTCTGTCACTTGCTTTATCATCTTTAACCACACACCAGGACATCTATATGTAATTATATACCAACGCCATAATGGGATCTCAGGTCGCTTTCTTTATTGTTTTTACTAGCTATGGGGATAATATATCAGAGGATAATCACATGGTTAGTGTTAATTAATTAGGTACAAGTAAGTCTATTAAATGCTTTCTTTAGACTTATTCTGTGAGTTTTTTTTTTTTTGACGTGTAAATGTTAACATTTTAAAACAAATTCTAAATCATTTAAGTATTTGATCTCATATTCGAACTTTTGGGTGATATATATGCAGAAGGAAATGAATTAAGGGACTAATCTCTATCTGACGTACCTAAAATACCTCACAAAAAATATTAATATTTTAATTTTTATCGATCTTAGACTTCATCCAACAAAATTAAAGCAAAAAATTTAAACTAGGAAAAGAGGCAAGCACAACATATCTCTTGGCTTGCACTTGCATACTACTTGCACTATTTGCACAAACATCAGATAAGTAGTGTAATAATGTTTATTTATGATGTACCTATATAATTACTAGAGGTATGGACGATTGATGGGAAAATGTATAAAATATATATAAAGGGCAAAAAGATATCTAAGTGCATTGTACATAAACTAGATCAAGTTGCAGCCCACGAGTGAACGTGACAATAGAAGAAAATTGCAAAAACAGTAGTTTAACTATATATGTATAGCCTATATAAATTTTTGAGTCGCAGATATATGCATGCTAGCTATTGTCGGTACCAATATAAATTTTTCAGTAAATACCTGATAATTTTTAAATTAGACATATTAATTTTTAAAAATTTTAAAAACTAAAACACAAAATTTTACTAAATATTAAATTTTGTTCTGTATATTTTAAGATCTGAGCAACTAAATGCAGAGAGTAATTTAATAATTTGAATAATTACTCTATATTCTTAAAACATTTTTTTGGACGAAATTGAAGAAATCCCATAGAGGGTGATAATTGAGACAATACCACACTTGTTAGAGCTAGCAGGGAAGTCTTCATAATTTCACATGCAACTATATCCAACTACCATTCCAACTATTTTAAATAACTATTGGCTATTTTGACCATGTGCTCTCCTCTTCTAGAACTCATCATGTTTTGCAAGTTCTTATCTAATTTTTTTCCTCTTTGAGTTGGAAAATCCTTGTGGTTTCAACTTTCAACTTTAATTTCCTTTGCTACACTGGAATTGTTTGAGTACTCTAACGTACATGTGGTCATGTGGATTAATTTTGTATAGTTTGTGTACTGATGATCGCTTTAAAGTAGAGGGTTTCGAACTCTTCATAATTGGCCAAATATAATAATATTGGCTATTTATTTAATTAATTCTAAACACCTATTTATATATGCTTGTTTCAGACGACTATCTATTTAAACATTGCATTCTTTAACAATTTCACTAGAAAATCAATTTTTCCTCTCCTAATATTATCAACTTTAACCAACTTTTTTTAAAAAATTTAATTCTTATATTTACAATCTACCTTCTCATCACCTCTTCTCCCCCTTCTTCCCAACATCATCTTTAAAACCACCACAATTTCAACGAGTGTTGTCAACCGCTCTGCAATTCTAAATACAAAATTCTTAAACTTCAAATCTTAAATTCTAAATTTTAAACTCTATATGGGATAAAGAACGAAAGTTAAAAAAATAATTTTTACACAAAAAAATGTTGGCTAGATCAAATATTAGTTCTTTTTGCATTTTTATTGTATATTTAGATACAATTTTGACATAGGACACATTGTTATCTAGAAAAAAACTATATTTAAACACTGAAATTAAATTAGTCATCAAAATCAAATCACATTTTATGGATAAATATATATTATGTAACTTATTCTCTATATAATTTTATAGAAAAATTATCTGTTATGTCGCAAAAAGTACGGCATACTGTATTCCACCGCTTTTTAATCGTTGATCTTGATTGATTTTAATTATAAAATAATATATGATTAAGATCAATGGCTAAAAAGCGGTGGAATATGATATGTTGCATTTTTTATGGTATACCGAATAATCTTCCAAATTTTATATTTTAATATGCATCTGATTTTAGCAGCTGATCTTATGAATGAATTGGTAAACATCATGTGTTACCGCCTACTCATATAGTTTGGAGAAGGGTCACGGCAAGGGGTGAAGACAATTTGATCGCAATGCTTGTTAGTCTATTTTTCATTCCAATTATGTACAAGTTTTTATTCACAATAAATTTTATTAAGATATATATACCTAAAATTGTCAAATATATGTGAAATCCTAAACAAATGAGTAATAAAGTGTTCCAAGATGTCAATGTCTTTTCAAACACAAGGCAGCAGCTATATATGTTATTCGGCTCATAAAACTCATCATCTATACTTTAAAATAGATGTCCAAATCCGATTGTTTGTAAATCCTAGACTTCCCTACAAACTAATTCTCTTATAAAATTGACCCACCACCAACTGAGACTATATAATAAGGTCGAATTAAAATTATAGGTTTAAATTTTTATTATTCAATATATTAAAGACAAAAAATAGGTTTATTATGTTTTTGAATTTTTTGATGTCTTATTTAGTATGGTTGAAAAGTGTCTTTAATACATTCGATAACAAAAATCCTAAAATTAATTAAGCTATACATTTAGATTCTGAAGAATGTTGTGCGATAAAGGTGATTCGATTAGATACAATAACTAGTATGGTTATGTGTCATTGTTTCAATAATAAGTAATCATATTAATTACAACGTGCGTTATCTCGTAGGTCTACGACGAAGTTCCTTTGGTGTCATCTTCATTCGGAAATCTTACGGTCCTCGTATACTTTGATTAAATGCGTACAACAATTGAATCGGATTGCATGCTTAATTATGGAAGTTGAACCATGCACAAATCAGATTTTAAAAAAACAAAATAAAATTCAACTTACTAATACTTGGGGAGAGCGAAATTAGGCTAAATGTCATTCTCAGTTTCTTAACCGGTCACCCTGCAACAAATTACCCCATATACAAAGACGTTAATTAACTATCCAAAAAAAAAAAAAAAAAAAACAAATAGATTAATTCTTTTGTAACTTATTTTCCGAAATTTTTTTAATTTATATTTTAAAACAAATATTAAATACTTAGACAATCAAACACCATTGCTGATAAGGAGACGTTTTTGTGTTTGTTATGTTGCATAAAAATTTGGTGCCTAATTCATTAAAAACTTTAATAATAATTCTACATGAACAAAACTAACCAAATTCAAATAAATTATTTATTCTAAGATTATGCTAAATATATACTACAATCAATCACGAATATATAATTATATATTTTATATTTTATTATATATTATATACTTATAGTTGATTTTGATATATATAGAAATAAAATTGTTAAATTTTATTATTGGAGCATAAAATTCCATATATATAATCGGACAATAATATTAGGGAGACAATACTACTCCGATGTCTTTCTTTTCATCTGCTCAAATTTATTCTCAATTAGCTTTCCATCTTACATATAGCAGCATAGTAATAAGAACAAAACGTGTCTATCAATTGATCTTTTTATAAATTAAATATGTATATAATAATAACGAATATGAAAATGTTTATAATAATAATATCTTATATTCTAACTAAAATGTTTGGATTTAGATTTTCCAAATAATAATAAAGATATATTTTTTCAATAAGTTATACATAATAAAAGGCATCTCAAGAACAAAATTTGTGTATTAAACTTCTTACACATTCCATTTATATATGTCATAATATATATTTGTACGATTTTGTATATATTATCTTTATTATAATATAATTATAACATGTAAATATTAAATCTTATATGAAATATATAAATAATACACATAACATTTGTTCATATAGGTAAATACCGTAGTAAAAAGTTACTTAGAAGCACTTTAAAGTTTAATTTAGCTAAATAGACCTAGGGAGAATAAGAGCCTTGAGAGGGTTCTTCATGACAATAGTAAAAGCGAAGGTCTCAGTCGGGTCGGGTGGTGGTATATTTGGAGCGGGCACCCACTTAAAAGCATGAACCATTCGGGCCAGCAACATGTTAATGTGAAGCGTCCCAAGAGTCCAAGCGGGACAGATCCTCCTCCCAGCCCCAAACGGCATCATCTTAACCTCTTTTGTTCCCGTAATATCCACCTCAACCCCATCTCCGTTCAAGAACCTCTCGGGTCGGAACTCACCCGGATCCGACCACATTTTCGGATCCTCTGTCAACCACGCCGTATAAAACTCCACGCTCGCCTCCTTCGGCACCGTGTACCCTCCCAACTCCGTAACCTCCGTCGCAGCGTGGGACAGCACGAAGTGGCTCGGAGGGTGACGCCGGAAAGTCTCCTTCACCACCGCGCACAGGTACGTCATCTTCTCCACGTCACTCTCCATAACGACGCCGTTTTTCCCCACGCACTCCACAATCTCGCCGTACAGCTTCTCCTGAATCCCCTGGTCCGTCACCAAGTGGAACATGGCCCATTCCACCGCCGTGGCGCTCGTGTCCGTACCGGCGCTTATGACCTCCGAGACCAGCGTGACGAGCTCCTCCTCCCCCAGCCTCCCCCGTCCGGGAACGTCCAAAGTGAAGAGCGAGTCGACGTAGGCAGCGCCGACCGGACTCGCCATCTCAGCACCGCCATCCTTCCCACCGCTCTCCACGTAAGTTCTCCTGCTCCTTATCAACGGTACCAACAGCTCCACCTGCTTCTGCCTCAGCCTCTTCGCCTCCCTCACCTATCCAAGTCAGTTAGTTACACATACATTCAGTTACATACATACATACATACAGTGAGTTATTTGAGTAGGTACCTGAGGGCGGAACAAGGGAGTGAGAATGGGCAAGAAGTCTGGAAGCTTGGGAAGAGTGATGAGCATAACGTCCTTCAAGATGCTCTCGATGCTTCTGATTCTGTCCTCTGTGATCTTAGCACCGAAACAGAGACAGATGAGGATGCTGCATATGGTGAGCCTGCAGTTGCTCATCACTTCAACCACGCCTTTCTCACGTGCCTCTACCTGGATCCTACTCATATGGGCCTCCATGGCCCATTTCCGAATCCAGCTGCACTGCTTTATCCTCAACGGGGTGATCATCTCTGTCACGAAGTTGCGACGCAGAGAACGCCACACGGGACCGTACTCGGCGGAGTTGATGGCGCACTTTCCCATGCTGAAGATGAGTCGAATCGGGGAGTCCTTGGGCCTGCTGGCGAACAAGGGGCCCCTCTGGACGAGTGCCTCGTGGATGAGGTCGGAGCTGGTGACAATGATCATGGTGCGTTGTCCCATCTGCATGGTGAAGATTGGACCATACTTTTCACGTAAATCGCGGACCACATAGATAAAGTGTCGCCGTTGGAGGATGACTTGGAAGAGGTTCCCAACTAATGGCCACCCTGGTGGCCCTGGGGGAAGGTTCTTCTTTTGTCCAGCAGCTGTGGTGGAGCAGCAGTAGCGCCACCAGCAGTAGAGGAAGAAGAATGTGAAGAAGAGAAGAATAGCGTCTGTTAGTGTGAGTAGCTCCATAATGTGTGGAGTTTGAAGAAGGAAGAGTGGTGAGGGAGAAGGGGGAAGGGCATAGGGCTATATAACATGAGAGATTGGTGAAAAGAGTGAATGAGTTAGGTCTAGCAATGGTAGTGGTATTCAATAATTTGAGCAGGTGTAATTAATTACACTAAGTACGGAGAGTGCAACTTCATCAGATATGAGCCATTGCAAATATTCAAACGAGCTGTGACCTGTGAGTGTTCTGTGTTCATCATCAATGGGCCCCACTTTTTTTACATTTGCCCTTTTCTAATTAGTGGCTTTTTCTCCTGCTAAATTGTTTCCTGCGGATAATCAATCTTAATACTATCAAATCACAATCATTGATATAAGATTCCATGTCAAGTTTTAACTTTTTTTGCATTATTATTGTTATTATTATTATTATGACACCAAAAAATTGTGAGCACTAATACTTTTTATTAATATTAATTAACTCTTTAAATCAAATATTTATTTTTATATTATTATAATTTATATATAATTTAGTATTTAAAATTTAAGCTAATATCATATTCTTTAAATATTACTACTAACTAATATCCTATATGATCATAAGTCATAACACATGAGTGGACATCGGGTAATTTATTACGCTCGATTATATTACTACTAACTAATATCCTATATCACATTAAAGAGAGATGGAGCTAAAACATTTTTTAAAGGGGACTAAAACATTTTAGTCAAACATATTATAAAAATTCAATTTTGACACCATGTAAATAAAAAGTAATTATCTGCAACTAATTAGATAATTAAACAATTATATAAAATATTTTACATTATTAATTTATCAAAATTAAGTTTTTATTATGAATATATACATAAACATAAACATATCCATCCCACAGCAAGTAAAAACCATATCAAATCCAATCTAACAACATAAACAATTATTAAAATTGAGTTATCTAGAAAAACATAACAAATCTTTTGAATATGTTCGATCTATAAAGAGAAATATAATGTATATTGATATGGATTGAACAGTTCAACTTCTATTACTACGAAAAACGTTAGGAAACTTTTAGGGAGTCAATAATTAAGTTATTATTCAAAATTAACAAAAATTTATTATCCAAAATTAAAAATCGTTATCATGCAAATAGAATAAAAATATCACCTACAAAACATATGAATTATCATTCGTAACTCATTTATTATCATCATTAAGTGCATTAGTTTTCAAATATGTTGACTCCCAAAATTTCTCTATTATTTATTCATATTTATAAAAGGAGAAGAGAAACCTTTTTTTTCTTGATTTAGGCCAAGAATAATTTTTCTTTAAAAACCGAAAAAATAAATATAAATGTATCTTTAATTTAAAAATAAATTTTAATGTATAAAAGTATACATAAAATTCATCAATAAATATTTTTATCCTATTTTAATCATTTACTAAACAACTTCGAGCATATTTTTTTCAAGAGGGGCCTAAGTTAATTAAAAGACAAGAGGCAATATAGAAATAATAGAAATTTATAGTAAAAAGTAAATATTTGGGGACCATCATCCCCTTCCTTTAGACTTTGTTTAGTTGGTGAGAAAAAAATATAATTTTTTTTTTTTTTTTTTATAAATTTTATATCAACGATGTTGCGTGCTGCAACACCATGCTCTAGCTTTCGCTCTTATACAGTTTTTGACGATATACATTTTTCTTAGGCATAATAATTTTCATTTATAACAAAATTTTGACGATTAAGACTCCTGGGAAAATGAAATGATAATAGCTAATCAGCAATTATTAGCATAACATATTAGTTGGAAGTTTGTTTATGTGAAAGGAAGAGTGCGTGGTAACGGAATCTACTTGGATTTGTGGTTGGATTAATGCCTAATACCTTTCATTTTTCCTTTTTATTTGTGATTATTTGTTTTTGGTTTGATCACTAGATTATTATTGCTTACATTATATTTCAATAAAAAACACTGACTAGCTAGATAGAGTTTTTTTCGAAAAAATGAGTGGAATTCTAGTTACTACTTACTGGTACTTTTAAATATTAAGACCTAACACTTTTTTTAGGTTTTTCTTCTTTCACCTTTGATTTGAGTGTTTCTAGGGTTAAAGGGATACGAAATAGGAAAAAGAATGATATAAAGAAGAACACTTTATTTAAATTGAAGAAATACATATAATAAACTGAAAAATAATATATTGAAATTGGATAGAAGAGAATCACTTTGTCTTCTATACGATTTCCCGATGCAACAGTTAAGGATATTACACACCTTATCTATTCACATCGTAAGTTTGAAAATTAAAGAAAAGGTGAATCACACAACCTTCCATTCAATTTTTCGATGCAACAAGAAATGAATATTACACACCATCACTTGTACACACCATGATTTCATTACGAAATCAACAAGTGGTATCACACTACTAAATATCCGACTCCATTAATTGACGACTACTATAGTTAATGAGATATTTATATACCTTTTATTACAAAATAAATTAAATACAAAATAAAATCAAATATAATAAAAATATAAATTAATAAAAGCTAAATAAATCTGCAATCTTTTTATATCAAGAGCATTGATGCGAGTATGGTAATGGATTCTTCTATGGAGTTTATTATTGTCTCTCAAGAAATGAATTCACTTATTATGAAGTTTATGACATGAATGATAATAATGAGTTTTGAATAATTCATGTATATATTCCGAACTTTTCATTACAGAAGGTTAGTTACTTACTTTTTTTTCATAATTAAGTGGTTTAATTTCTTGCCTGCAAAATTGTTTGCGGATGAATGGATGATATTTCAATGAATCCTGATAATATGAAATCACAATTGATATAAGATTACATATGTTTTTTTAATGTTGAATTATTATTATTATTATTATTATTATTATTATTATTATTATTATTATTGTGACAGTGTTTATATTTTTTATAAATTCATACAAAACATATAATGCAAAAAAAATTGTAGATTAGCATTATTAAAAATAGTAGTAATTTTTATATATGTAACTATAAAACAGAGCATGTTTAGATTAAAAAAGCAGAGTTATATAGGTAACTGTAATAAACGTATGAATACCCATAAAAAATAAAAGTAATTGAGTAACAGTATAAAATATTCTATAACCTTAATGCATTAAAATTAAATAAGTTTTCATTTAAAAGATGAAAACTTAGAAAAAAAAATTTAATGAATTATTATTATTATTATTTTGATAAGAGTGTATTATAGATTCGGTAGCTCCAGACTAATTCATTATACTTTATTTTAAATATTTTTTGAAGGAATCAACATGATCACATTTCTTTTATATATATATTGTTAATAAAATTTAAATTTAAAATTAGACACTTAAATAAATACTATCATTATCACTTGTATAAGAAGAAGTGGTTGATTAGACCTAATACTAGTTAAATCAACACATTCTGAGACCTAAGAATAGATAGAGGCCAGGATCCGCTACAGTTGGAGAGGATCTTATTAAAATAGAATATTGCATCGGGAGAAAATGATAAAAAAAAAAAAAAGGTGGATAGTAGTTGCGCACAATAAATAAGACATTGAATCATGAGATATCGATATCATTCATCTTTTGCGTGCGATGAAACTAATAATGTGTGTTGGACTTGGATGGTTGTAGGGCGATGGTAGGTGTGTGGATTCGTTTTTTTATTTTTATTTTTTGTTTTTTTACAGAATAGTGAGAATATATTTTTTTTTTTTTGGTCTCGAACCAAGGGTGGGGTTACGTAGCTTTTGCTACGACCAACTAAACTATGTCTTAGTTGGCAGAATAGTGAGAATATAATAATAGAAAAAGTGTTTGGAGTTAAAAATTTAAAATTTAATATTAATGATTTGTGATTTAAGTTCTAGAATTTAAAATAAATAAAATAATTTAAAAAATTGACTAATATTGATTATTTATACTTTTTTTTAATCATAATATGAATATTTATAAGAGTGATGCTACCAAATCATCAACATCTATTTTTTGTGACCAGCATTTATAGTCAGCGAAAAAAATATATTTTTATACGCTTGCTGCATACCATATCAAAATTTACTGGTTGGAATTGCTGGCCGCAGAAAATTCATTCTTCTAGTTGGCTAGAATTTCCGTATTCATAATAGGTTTAGTAGGTTAGCCAAAAAATAATGTATTTAATCGCAGCTATGTATAAATTTTGTATTTATTGCAAAAAATAATTTTAAAAAAATATATATTAATAAGAGTCGTATAATAATGTATAATTTATGCCAACTAACAACTAACAAGTGAAGAGAGCATGACACTGAACCTGCTGGGATAGTAGATAAATTATTCACTAGTTGGTCATTTAAAAATGTTTTGAGTCTGATTTTGATCCTAATGAATTGGAATTGAATTTGGCATGACGAATTACCGCAATAAATAGCATTAGATTATGGTGTGACCAATCCAGCAATGCCTCATCACTGCTGTCAGCCTGTCACCCAATGTCTACACTGTTTCAGACCGTATATTAAATGATTACCTCATTCAGCTACCCGGATCCACTCACTCTAACTTCAACATATTTTACTCCCAAAAGGCCAAACCAATCAAATAAAAATGTTAACACTAAAAAGGGTAAAATAATGCCCGAGACATTGGAAATTTTAAGGCTTTCTAGTTTCTTTCCTTTCTATTTATATTTTTTTAAAAAAATTTATTTTCCATTCTTATTTTGTGCTTGAAATTAAAGAAATATTAGATTATGTATGCCCACATCATTTGTGCTTGAAATATTTACTGAAGCAGAATAATTTCTACGCATTATATCAACTAAAACAAATTTAAGAACACAAGTAATTTTGGCAGATAGTTGTCAAACTTTTATTTTATTTTTAAATTTTTTATTAATTCAAATTTTGGCCTATGTTAAAATAAACCTCAAAATATTTGAGCAAGGATTTAATTTAGCTTGAATGTTGGATGTGTTGGTTAATAAGATTGGTTCTTATTATAGGTTCTAGACTAGCTATAGACTCTAGTTATAGGCTCTAAATGATAGAGTTAGATTAAGTTAGCTTTGACAGCTAAGCACAGCTAAGCAAGACAGTTAAAATGTTAGTTAAGTTAATATCTCCTTATTGTAACTTGTTGTAGAAGCAACTGTAGCTATAAATACTAGTAGTCAGTGTAATTAGAATTTAGATTCACTATTCTTCATATCAATGAGAAAAGCATTCTACTTAAGCTTTGTTTCCTCTCTCTCCTTTCTTAGCTTAAGAACCTTATCATTGCTAATACCACAACAAGTCAAGTTCTTCAACATAGCTCTAGATCATGGATTTTATCATGGTGCGGTGAGCGTGGAGGAGCTTGAACTTTGAGCAATTGGTCTATTCATAGTGAATCGACACTATGTTCATCCTTCATCTTCTCTCTCAAAGAATGTTCGTAATTTTTCTTTTTTGCACATCTTCTTCATCCTACTGTTCTTCTGCTTCGCACATGAACTCACATGATTGAGTTGATGAGAGTAGCTCTGATTCTTGTTACGATCCACATCTATTAAGAATCTGAGACTCCGATCACGAGATCGCGTGCGAAAGATCCTGAATATATCCTTATATTCGGTAGATTTCACCAAAGCTCACAATTGATAAGAAATGGTGCTTTCAGAGGAGAGTTTCACCGAAGGAAATAGTAATCATGACGAGAATTCGCGTTTCTCGGCAACAAATCTGCAAAATCTTGCGAAATTGATGAATCAATTGGTGACTGTTCAACATCATGTAGGTCAGATTGGGAGATCCAGTGCCAGCTTACTTCAGGATCCTTCAAGTCCCTTCTACCTCCATCATAGTGAAAATCCTGGTAATTCCCTCACAACTAATCCACTCACTACTCTGAACTATTATTCCTGGTCTCGATCCGTGATGTTGTCTCTTAGATCTAAGAACAAACTAAGGTTCATAGACGGTTCTCTTCCTAAACCTGATAGTCTTGATAGTAGCTTAGCAGCTTGGGAACGCTGTAACAATATGGTGCTTGCTTGGCTTCATGCTTCCATCAGTGTCTTATGGTGTGATATTGCTTGTGACTTATGGAAGGATTTGAAGCACATATTTTATCATGGAGACTTATTCCGGATAGCTGAATTGGAGGAGGAAATATTCGGCATTCGACAGGGAGATATGACAATTACATCCTACTTCACCAAACTTAAAGGACTATGGGAAGAATTGGATGAGTTTCAACCAATTCCAGTGTGTGATTGTACTGAGATTTGCACTTGTGTAGTTAGCACGATGCGAAAATATAGAGACCAGGGACATGTGGTTCGCTAGTTGAAAGGGTTGAATGATGAATATTTTACAGCTAGGTCACAAATTATGCTCATTAAGCCTCTTCCGGATGTTAGTGTTGTGTTTTCCTTGTTACTACAACAGGAAAGACAGTTGACTATTTCCAACTCCAAAGATGGAAACAGAGGATTGATCAATGCAACTACCTATTATGAAGTTTCTTCTGATGGTAAGTTTAATGACATACGAGGTCGAGGAAAAGGAAGAGGAACTCGTGGAAGGGGAGGCAATGGAAGACAACAAATGAGGAAGTGCTCCCATTGCGGAAAAACCGGCCATCTAGTTGATACTTGCTATCACAAACACAGTTTCCCCCTCATTATAAGCGAAATAGTGACTTTAAAGCTTTCAATTGCATTACTGATGGTGATATGAGAAATATCAGTAATGATCAGAAGTTGGAAAGTGTAACACTCATTCTTAGAATACAAAATTCATTACATCAACTGATAAATTGACTGTACGAATACAAGCAAATATACAAACATATGGCT